>MU226480.1:687847-711004 GCA_018584345.1 Thuja plicata
TAGATTAGCAGAAGCCGACCAAGGGGGCCCGCTTGGGAGGTGGATTAGAGTAGAGTAGAGTAGATTTACTTTCAGCATCCCCAGCATTCTAGATATAAGATTATAGTTTCTTCCTGCAACATTGTACTTTGTGAATGTTCCCGTAGCACCTGTAAGGATAGTTATAGTGAATCCTCTAGGTTGAAATAATAGGCTTAAGTAGAGTTTGCAATTTGTAACATTCATTTCAGTAAGGAGTAAGTGTGTTTCCTTTCCTGCAGCTCTAGTGTAGATTCCTTTCATGTATTTTACCTTTCTGCAACATAGGTAGAATGACTCTTTAAAGGACTTAGTGCACATACGGTGTCGTACCATTTCAAGTATACGTCCCTGGGTTGACAAACTAAATGCACCTCATGGTGGGAGAAGTAATCCTTAGATTGAATGAACTATTCCTAAGAGAGGCTTTGGGCATGATTACTGAGCACCTATTGTGAGGCAGTTCAGGCACCTATTGCAATGACACTCATTGATAAAAGTGTTGTTTTTCTTGTGCACATTGGAGACCCATAGTCCCCTATATAGAGGGTCTGAGAATTTTTTTCATTTTTTCTAGCAGAGCATTTATTTTTGTATCTATGATCTTTTTAATCTTTTTTGTAGTAGAATATTTAGTAAGTCCTTTCACAAAAAAATTAATAAAATTATATGAAAGTCTATTTTAATTTATATTTTTTTTTAGTAGTAGAATATTTAGTGAGTCTTTTTACAAAAAGTTGGTTTGACATAAGAGAAATTAAATATTAAGGAACATAAGGAAAGATGCCACAACTATAAAAGTTTATGAAAGTTGATATTAAATTTAAAAAAGATGAGCCTTCTTTTAAATCTTATGAATAAAGGTTAGTATAGATGTCTTAAATACATCTATCTAAAAGGCATCATAGGATATCTCTTGGTCTTTTGGTATTTTTAAATAAGTGCATATAAGATATATTTTGTTTACAATTTAATATAATATTTACTCCATATCTTATTAGGTACATGATATAGTGTCAAAGTTCTATGAAAATAAATTATTTCTTAATCTTACACAAATTTTCTAAATATTATATTTTCAATTGAAGAGTTTTTTTATAGAAAATAAAATAAATTATTTAATTAATTAATTAATTAATTTTTTAAAATAAAGAATTTATTAATTTAGAGTACTAAAAATAACACAAAGTTAATTGTACCTGTCCTTAGGCAAGTGTTATTGCAATAAATTTCGTATTGATGCGTTAACTAGTGATTAAAATAACAATCACAATTTACTATATTTCTTTTTTTAATTAGTATTTTTTATTTTGTTATAAAACTACATTTTTATAAAGTCTATATGCACATTTTTAAAGTTTTTAAATTGGGAAAAAATATTTTATGGCCATTAGATTGGCTCTTATAAAGGAATTTTAGGATCCATTATGATACACTTTTTAAGATAACAATTAAGGGAAAAATAATGTAAAATAAATAGTATAAAATTATTATTTATTTATTTATATTATATAATTGTAATTGATAATTTTATTTTTATATTAATAATTATTTTATCTAATTAAAAGTTGGTATTTTTTACTTTATTTTAAAGTTCATTTTTCTAAATTTATATATAGATTTTTTAAGTTTCTAAATTATAAAAATTAAATTTTGACAAATTTTAAGAAAATATTTTTTATATTAAATATTGAGGAATCACATTACGTAAGTTATCAGAGTCATATTACATAAGTTTTTATACCGCTATCAACCCTTGGGTGGTGCAAAAAGATGACAAATATGATATTACAAAATACAACAAGTCACATATCGGTCATATAGATAAGATATGGAAAAGATATATAAACTCCTAGTGTTGTATATGATATCATTGATTCCTCCTCTCATCAAATTTATCTCATTTAAGTTGTCAAATTGAGGGGACACCATAGAATGTTCTTCATTGGAGTTGACCATTTTTATATCTAAATCTCAATTGATGTTGAAGTAGAATCTTGGACCATGCTTCTACTTCTCCTTCTTGTTTGTTGTCTTCTTTGCTTCAATCTCATTTTTTTTTTGATCGGTAATATACACTTTTGACTGGAGCAATAACCAGTTAGGCTACAAATCTGGGGGACCTCATGCCCATGAAACCAACACATCAGACCCTCGATCCAGAGAGCCCAGCAGGGACAACGACCCGGGTCATCCGGGTCCGCGAGCATACCAAGACCAACAAGGGTCTGACAACTGGAACATGAACACCACTATCTTCAACCTCCTCCATCTCAAGTAAAGTGCACTCCCTCATCAACGATCCTTTCTAATTCCCATGACTACTATGCAGAGCATACGCCGAGTGTTGCCTGTGAAATTATAACCCTGAATTATGTTGAACACCAATTCCTTCCAACTCCTGGGCCCATCATAGACTATCTCGCTTGATTACACTTCCCGTGGTTTGAACATTGAACCTCCTAGTTACTGGGGCTCGCAACCACCGCTGTGTTGTGAGCTCATGCTCAATCTCATTAACTGTGTTCTACAATTCTATAAGGTGTTTATTGAAGGTCAGGCTGGTCTCCATGTTTTATGACTAAGTGTGTCCATAATGCATCTCTTGTATGTTCACTGTTATGATCCCATCACCCAATAGCTTGTTGAACTTCTCTATTGAAATCCACATAGTTATTGTAGCCTACTAGGTAATATTAAAATAGGTGAGTCTCTTGTGTGACTCACTAAGAATCCTTCTTGTTCCATTAAACAAATCTTCATTTGTTTCCTTCCATAAATGCCATAAAATTTTAGTAGTTAAAGATAACCAAAATAAATTATGAACTTTTTGCAAGTTATTAAAACTAGCAAATATAATATAAGTAATTCTATCATAAACATTAGAATTCCAGTTAGTAAATTCATTAAAAAATATAATCTAAATTTTCTTGGCATAAAGACAATCAATAAATATGTCTTATAGATTCTGATTTCCTACATAACAAATGAGGTTAGTATCAATAGAGTGTTGCTTAACATGCATTTTTTGCAGTATAAGTAACCATTTAAAATATGTCTTATTAGGCTCAATAAAAATTTCCATACGGATCCCCCTTGTGGTGGGGATCCTAATGACAACATCGCCTAGATAGTTGTCTGATGACACAATAAAAATAGTTCTTCAAACTCACACTCTTCTCCACATGTGGTGAGCGAGAGACCCTCCCACTCTTGAGGATGACTACTAGCCTTTGTGCTAGTGTACTATTTATTTTGTTTATGATAACACCTATTAGGTTTGTGTGTTGTTAATATGTCATTGATGGTTCATAAATTTTAACACCCCTATTTTAGTGTTGTTGTTCTCTTTGACGCCTTCTAGTTGTGATTGTGTAAGGTTAAACCCCCTTGTTAGACTACTTATCTTAATCAAAAACAAATTTCCATATGGCTTGAATATGCTTCCTATAAAAAATATCACAATGATTAAGATTCCATCAATCATTAATATGTTCATAAATAGAATGATTATTATTAAGGTTCTTGTAAACATATCTGGTTTTTTATTTTGCATAATAATGAGTCATCAGTCCATTTAAATACAAATAAGTGCTCATCCTCTCCCACACAATAGATCTAGGTGTTGAACACCTGTAATGCCTCTCTAAGAATAGAGTATGTTCTCCATTGATATTGGGAAATGTTGAACCTTCTACTCAATAATGCCCAATCAATAAGATTTCCATTGTTGATAATTTCTCTAAAATATTTGATGTCCATTTTAGACCATTTCTCGGTTGAACATTCATGTAACAGTGCTAAGGGTTTACCTTTATGTTCCAAATTCTACCATACCGATCTAGACCTAATAACATTTAATTTGTCCACTAAGAAATTTTTATTGGTGATCTTATCCTTGATCATATTCCAAGCCTTCCAAAGACTTTAAAACACACTAGACCCAACAGGAATGAAACTATCGCAGTATTGAGCGGAATGAGTGAGTTGGACAAGCAATGATTCAGTATGATTGTTGTGACATGGTTGTCATTGATGTCAACATTCTATTTTATTAATGTAAACATTTTTTCTATGTAGTTTTAATGCATAATTTTCTTTGCATATTCTTTATGTTGCATATCTAATGGTCAAACGTTGATATGCTATTTGTCATATTTGGGAGTTGTTGAATTTAAGAATTTGTGGTTCAGAATACATTGTAGTGAATTTGGTATTCATCTGAGTGTGACAGTTGTTGACAGTATTTAATATGTTAAATGCGTTCTTTGCATTTATCTGCATTATAATTCATTATGGTATGCTTCTAGACAAAGGTTGATAATATCCTTAGCTTCATTCATTCTATTTGGCATGATATTTTGGGCTTAAAATATAGTTTCAAAGTTCTTAGTGTTTCTACTCTAGGTTTGATTGACTGTAGACATTTATACTTTAATTACTTTTCTTACTGAATGTAAAACTATATGTAATGTATATGGTGTTATCTTTGGTCTTAGTTATAGTGTGTGGTGGTCCACTTCTCATTTCTCCCCATTGAGAGAATGTTTAGCGTCAACCTAATTCAAATATCATTCGATCCTTTGTTTGATCGACAATGAGAAACTTCAAAACTACAAAGTTAATATAAATAAAGGATGAATCAATAATGGTAGTAAGAGTGTGTGGCATATATGTATAATTGTGCAAAATTTGTACTAGTATGTGATTATGCGATGAGGATGTATGAAATGGGATTTGTATCCCTAAATGCATAAGTTAAGTGTGAAGTGTTGTGTAGAACAATGTGGACTTCAATGTGTTAGCTACCAAAAGTAGTGAGATGAAGGTGACTAAAAATATTTCAATGGTTTTGTGGGTATGTATAAATGGTGGATCTATTCTCTCTTATCATTCTTCATTTGGGAAGAGAGCCCTTTGACATTGAGCCTTCTTCAGGTAGTGAGACCTTTGGTAGTGAGCCTTTCTTGTAATTCACCTTAATCGGTGTTCGTATATTTGAGAATAATACTCTTTATAGTTTTTCCATTTGCACAATTTTTCATGTAAATCTAGTGTTCCTTGTGTTTATGGTTATTGTTCTTTTCATGTTCATTTTTTAATGGTTAAAATTTTAATGTATATTTTATGGAACCGATTAAATGTTTTTAAGGTTATAATTTGTGTATAAGTGATTCTCCCCCCCTCTTAGTTATCTTGCACATTCAATAGAAACTATACTTATTAGTAAGGAAGTCACTAAGAGAGAGGTTTTTCCATTTTCTAGCATTTTTAGGAACAACAAGTGCAATATTATTTCTAATCAACACTTTCAATGACTAATTTATATCTAAATCCAAGACAATCCATTTGACAATGAAAGCAATACCTTGAAGTCTGAGAAATTTTAATCCCATCCCACCCATGTTCTTATCCAT
Source organism: Thuja plicata (assembly GCA_018584345.1). NCBI lineage: Eukaryota > Viridiplantae > Streptophyta > Pinopsida > Cupressales > Cupressaceae > Thuja > Thuja plicata. The sequence continues at coordinate 693,283 of MU226480.1, forward strand.
GGTACATCATTCCCATTTAACAAAGTGTTTCTTCTTCTTACCTTTTCCATCAAACCATAAGAAGGCTTTGATTATTTTTAGAAAATTATTGACCATATATCCACTAAAAAGATATATACATGCGTAATATAAACTATACAAGTATAGTTTCTTTTGACATACTTGAATTCTACCACCAAGGGAGAGGTACTACTTGTCCCACTTATCTAACTTATCTTCAATATTTTTCTTAATCCAAAACCACATATCTTTCAAGTTGGGCTAGACAATAAAAGGAATGCTAAGATATCTAACCTATTTAGAGGGACCTCCCCATTAGAAGCCAACTTTAGTCCACCAATTGGGAGAAAATTCATCTCATCCCAACATGTTAGACTTCATCTGAGATACTTTAACACCAGATGAAAAGAAGAATAGATCCAATTTATGAATAATATTATTAATAATATCTTCTTTTAATTTAACAAATAATGTTATGTCATCAACAAGCTGGATGTTAAGAAAGTCATCCACATTTGGAAGAGTAATACCTCTAACCTTTGGTGCATCAATTTCACTTATGAGAAAGTAATGTGAGGCGTCTGTTGCAATTAAAAATAGAGTAGGGTCAAGGATCCAAACCTACCTAATTGATCTCTCTAAGTGAAATGCTTGAGTAAGAGATCGATTAACTACTACTTGGGCATATGCATAATTAAATAGTGTATGAATCATATTATAAAATTCTTTAGGGAATCCAAAAGCATCAAGAACTATCAATAAGAATGACCATTCAACTTTTCATAAGATTTTTCAAATTCAGGTAATAGCATAGAAGCCTTCTGACCTAATCTCCTAGTCCACTCCATAGCTTCCTAGCTTGTAATAAAATTCTCTAGTATATATTTTCCCTTAATAAAACTAGTCTATGTTCTATTGATGAACTTGAGAAGGATATTTTCAGTCGTCTTAGCCACTAGTTTGGCTAAAATTTTATAGGAGACATTAAGGAGGGTCATAGGCCTCTTATTTTAATCAATGTCTTGTTCCCATCATTTGGAATTAAATTTATAATTCCCTAATTAATACCCTTACCTAATGGTCCATAGCTAACAAATTCTTTCTAAAGGTGGTAGAGATCCAAACTGATCCAATCTATGTTAGCCTTGTAAAACTCAATGGAGAGACCATCCTCACCTAGGGTTTTGTCATTGATAAGAGAAGTTATGTCTTCTCTAATTTTTTTAACAGATATTTCTTCTTTTAAAAAAAGGCAATCAACATCAATGATTTTCTTAGGTATCATAATTTGGATCTGATTTCTATCTCTTCCATTGACCTCTGCACCATCTTCAGAGGTCAAAATATTTATATAAAAATAAAAAGTGCCTTTTAATCCCCTTTTGGTCAGTAAATATCTATCCATTTGCATTAATGGCTTCTTTATTCTCTCGTAGATGTTTTTCCTTAAGGAACCTAAAGAAGAACTTTGTCCCTTTATCCCCATTATTGATCCAATTTATCCTAGCTCTGATCCTTAACCCTTAGATTTTGAGTTGTTATATATTTTTAGATTAATGTTGGCTCTGTCCAAATCCATGCTAAGTTAGAGATTCCTAGGACCTTCCTAAATATATTGTTCAACCTTAAGAAGTTACTCTTGCAATATTTTCTCATTTCTTCTACTATCCATAGCATACTTTTCACCAATGGTTTGAACTAGGGTTCTCCACCTACTCACATTATGTTTCTATTTCCCAATTTTACTTTTATCATGGAGTTCCCATTTATTAATCTCTCACAAAGTAGATATAGCACTCTTGCAATATTCTTATATTAGGAGGGATTTGTTTTGAAAAAAATGCCATATTTCTCTTCCTTTCCTTCATTATCATTGATTATTGCAATAGTAGTTCTGATAGGGTGATGATTGGATAGAGTATAAGGATATACTTCTACCAACTCACTAACATTAGTAGAATATACAAACTTGAAAACATCTATGTTAACATAGGACCTGTCAAGCCTACAATATATTATATTCTCTCTCTTTTGGGTGTTACACCAAGTAAACCAAATAATTTTACATTCATCTTTCATCTCCTCCATAGGATCAAATAGATTTAATTTGTATTTAAAATTATACCAAAATTTATTCTCATTTCCCTTACATTCCATGTTAATACCTCGATATTTATCCCTTCTACTTTCTACCATTTAAAAATCTCCCCTATAATCTAATGGATATCAGGAAGGTTGCATATCAATCTCCACAAATTACACCTCTCTCTATGGTCATTGGGATCATAGATAGAACATATTCCAAATGTTCTACAACCAATAGAGAGAATGAACCATACAACCCTATTGCAAGAGGAGGCCCCATAATCAGTAACCGATTGTGCCATTTCTTGGCCTTTAAAATGATAGCCCCAACCCTTCCATTTTCATGTTTGGTTGTGAATTGAGCAACATCTTTCCAAGTTAGTCTCAAATTAGTCTCCAAATTGAAACCAATAGCTTTAACTTCTTGAAGAACAAAATCCTTACTATTCTCCAAGTTGAGAAATCTTATAACATAATGCTTCCTATTTGGAGTCTCTAGCCCCAAAACATTCCAAGATATGGTTTTAAACATCATAAAAAAATTTATTTTAATTGTTCTCATTGAAAGTCTTGAAGTTAGAAAAAACATTGGGGCAGTTTATTGTTGAACTCTAATATTTTAGAGTTTGGCTCACTAGCAATCAAACTATTCTTTTTTTCTCTTGCTATATTTGGGTTTGTCCACTTTACCTCTTCCATATGGGATCAAATTGTCCATTTTATTACAAAGGGTAACATATTGTTTCTAACATGAAGTTTTGACCTCTTCCTCATTAACATCCTTATCAAGATAATTATTCCTATTCCTTATGGATCTAGATGTGCTCTCCATGCTAGAAAAAACTAGGGGAGTGTACTCCCTTAAGAACTCCTCCACTATTGGGATAAAAGAATCATTACCTTTGTTTCCACTAGGTCCAAAAGAATCAATCTCCTATACAAAATCACATCCAACCCTACACCCAATATTCCCCCTTTTTCTAACAGATTGATAGTATTAATGTCACCATTATCATGGGTGTGGAGGGGGACCAAAATGTTATTCATTATATCCATAGCAACTTCTCTATCATATTTCTTCAACATAAATATTCCACTCTTAGAGGGTGAACCAGAAGGAGATATGGTAGCTTTATGATTTGAATGAGGGCACTCTTTATCCCCAATCATGTCTAGCACATTGAAGGCATTGCCACTCTCAATCTTTGAGACTAGGTTCTAACTCTAGAGTAAGGAGGCAACTCTTTGGAATTTTTAGAATAATAATATATATTTTTTACCTTTTTTGAATCTCTTGATGTCATATTCATGAGCCACCACTGAGGAATAATCCTTAAATTTGTTAGCCCCCTTCTTCTTGGCAATAAGTTTCCATGATTTTCCCCATAACAATCTATTGAGCATTCAATGCACCTTGATTAATTATATCTTCTTTCTCATTGTAGAAGGTGCTAAGGGAGGCTCGAGCTCTCTACCTAAGATAGAGTTGTCAACCTTAGGTAGGGGCTCATCATGTGAGACCTCAACAAAAAATTTAGAGGGCCCAAAGGGGATTTCAATGACCATATGGTCATGGGATTGCTGCAAGTCGTATCCACAAACACCTTGTTACAATCACCAATATGGGAACCTGTTATAATTATCCTCATGGTCTAGACTTATAGGAAATTGAGTTTTATGTCTCATCAAATTCAACATTTTGTATATTAGGTGCATTTTTATCTATTACAATGGTGAGCAAGACTAATTGCACCCTTCATCTCCTTGGTTTCTCATCACAGTGGTGGTTTGTGACATGGCTTAACCACCTCCTAATTCTTCTATATGTTTAGTGGTTGTATTAGGAATTAATAGGTCAATCTTTTGGTGCACCAACAATCAATAGTTGTAACAATTGGTATCAGGGCTTGGTCACAGGTTCAAACCTCCCGCTTGCGCTGGGGGGAGATTGATACAATGGTGAGAAAGAATAATTGTGCACTTGGTCTCCTTGGTTTTTTAGCACAACGGTGGTTCATGACATGGCTTGACTGCCTTATGTCTCTTTTATATGTCTAGTGGTTATATCGGGCATTAACAGATTGATCTTTTGGTGCAACGACAACCACTAGTTGTAACATTATCCATAGGAGGTTTCTTTTGCCTCTATTTTATAATAAGGTAATTTATTCTAAGATGTCCCTCTCTTATACAAAGGAAACAAGCATTAATTCCTCCCAATACTTCAAGATGAAAATATTGGATGTCATCCTCTAAACTGATACTCAAAACATTAGGAAGATCTATGCCAGGATTTAGAGACATCAAAACCCTAGCGTCTATGTGGGGTAGGGTTTCTCTTGTACCATCGATTCTAATGAAATTTCCTAAGGGGGATAACATTTGATCAATAAAATCCCACAGACTTGATGACACATTCTTCACCACGAGCCATATAGGGTAGGAGAGGGCGAGCACTTCATCACATATGGCTTCATGGGACCAACTAGTGGCTCTAAAAGTACAATTGTCAATTGACCAGAACTATTTATTAATAGCCTTGCATTGTGCATCATGATCATTAAAAAAGAAAAAGATTAAAATTTTCTAAATTATTCTACAAAAAAATTAGTTCAAATGCCCAATTTCTATTCCAAACATTAACTACACATTCATCAATGAATCTACAAGATGGAACTTTCAAAGGGTTAGTTGCAGCAAAGAAAATGACAACGTGCATCTCCCTATTTTTGCAAAGATAGTAGTTGTCATTTCCTGGTTAGGCTTAATACAAAGAGTATTAACTCAGCAAGGAGGCTTCATACCTTGTTGTCTTCCATTTTCTTTCCCTTGCCCTTGTCTATTATTTCTAAAACCAAACCTTGCATAAGCAGAGGTCATAGTTTTGGGCCCAACCAAAGCCTTAGCAAAATATTTATTCTATTTAGGGTTAGGGCATGTTCCATCTCCTTTTCTTGGGTCAAGATCGACTAGCGTACTAGAGCCATCCATCATGTGAACAAGATTTGTGGTACTTGCTAGCTAGGGTATTGCCAAAACAAGAACCACAAAATAATGCATGTAGAGAAGGAAGGCAAAATAAAGAGAGATCAACATGACCAAGAAGGATACTTACCACACTTACCACTGCTAGATAAGGTTTTATTCAATTTGTTAGAGCCTTTATATTCATGCCATGTCTTTAAGAATGATGCCCTAAAAATTGATCTTAGTTGCAAAGCCCCATCTAGAGCAATAACTTGAATTAAAGAAATATTTTCAATAAATGCACAATAATTTATTATTAAAAATAAAAAAACACCACTTGAAACTAAATATCAAACATTTATAAAATATTTACATCTTTTCAGTTTAAATTAATTCATATATATATATATATATATATATATATATATATATATATATATATATTGATATACCAAACTAATTATAACCGCATACTTATGATAAATGAATTTTGAATTTAAATTAAGTAATTTATATGGATTAGTAGAAAAAATTAATTAATTTATAATTATGTTTAGTCTTAATTATATATAAATTAATTAGTATTAATTTTAATAATATATAAATTATATATAATTAATATTAATTTATTTACACATATATTAATATTATATGTTTTTTATAATAACAGTAGCCAAACAAGGGGGCTGACCCTTACAAAGTCATAGCCATGGGGTTGTCAATGAAATAATAACACAAACTAATTTGCAGGGATTTACAACAAAAGGCCACTAGCAACACATAGTCAGCAAAGAAACCTTGTGTAAAGAAAAAAATATATAATGTATTTTGATATTTTTTTTTTATAGGGGAAATATGGATATGTGTGAGGAAGATAAGATGTTCCTTTTAACCTCAAATACACAAAGGAAGGATCCAAATTGATTAACCATAAGAAAATGGTCAATACACAAATGAATCAATCAATTGGAAATGAGAATAAAGAGGAAAACCTTAGATTCCCGTTTTGAGAGGGAAAGAATGTAATATATTTGAATTGATTAATAAACCTTAATTGAATTGAATTGAATACAAGTACTAACCTCAAAATGCAACAGATCTGAAGAATGTTGCTTTCGGGTGTTTGTACTGAGTTTCTAGGAATTCTGCAACCGGATATGGAACAGAAATGCAGAGATGAAGAAAACCCAAAAATCTTTTCCAAATCTGGCTCAGGTCCAATTTTGACCCAAAAATGAATGTCACCTTTGACCCAAAAAGTCTGATTCTGACCTGCATAGTCTGACAAAAAAATTGTTTTCGGATCCTGACAGTTTACCGAAAAGGGTATCCAGATCTGCACTCCAATTTGTTGTTCTAAACCTATCCCTGCAAGAAAAATAGTTTTTTTGTTGGTGGGGGGGGGGGGGGGGGGGAGGGGTTTTCCTTGGTCAAACCCCATTTTTGGAATTAACCTTATAATTGAATTGAAATTGCATAGATAAACAAAGTAAATGAACAAATTCACCTTGCTTGTATAGAAACCTTTGTGGCTAATTCAAATCAGTGGATCCACAAGTATGTATGCACCAAATGGATGTAGAATATAGAATTTCGGATGTAGGATGTCTCAAATCAATTGATTGGAGATCTTCAACACAAATATTGAATGGATCTTGGAATAGGAAGAGGCTTGGAGGAATGTGGATGGAGAAATCTTCAATAAGAGGACTCTATAGAGCTTGAATCCTTCAAAGGCTACCAATGGATCTCCTAGATGAATTGAATGCTTGAAGGTGCTTGAATGTTTGAGAGTAGATGATTTCATCTTAGCTTGATTCAATTCTTTCTTCTTAGCTTGTCCTTCACACTTAGATTTCACTTTGATTGTTCTTTCTTGGTTGATGATTTATGGTTAGAGAAAATGAGAAGAGAAGGCTTCCTTATATATGAATCTAGGGAACAATCTTATAGAGAGGCCTACATAGGAGAATTAAATTCCAATTAGACTGATATCCCTAGAAGTGGACCTATATTAAATATAATTTTAAGATTCATTTCCCCAAAGACCAAAATAACTGACTTGGAAGCGGGAATTAAATCTTTCTAAAGCCTGACATCCGGAAACCCCGGAAACTTGAAACCTAGACCTTGGTTCAGAATCAAGGTTGACTCTGACCTAGGTCAAGGTTGAGGTCAACCTTGACCTAGAAAGGTCAACTTTGACCTTGAGGTCAAGAATCTCATATTTGCAGGTTAAAATGCCAGAAACAGACCAGAGAGAAGTGGGAAATGGGGTAGAAGAGGGGGAAAAACCAGATCCAAGTTAGAGACCCATTCATGGAACTTGACATGACCCCAAACCACTTACTCAGAGGGCTAAAACAGTCCAAAATGGAAGTGCTTCCATTTTCTGATGATACACCTTGTAGAAAAATTGTTAAGTGAGTACAAGGCCTAAAAAAGCCAAAACACATAGGTAAACATAGACCCCCAATAATGCTCAACCAATAATCCTTCATTTAAAACTTTCCAAATCCCCTTGGTATAAGTGGGGCTCTCAAAAGACTTCCTATGAATAACAACAACACCCTGACTACAAATTTGTCCTCCTAAATAGGGGGGGGCAACGAGAGAGACCAACAACCTAGATTGTAAAGTGTCAAAACCCCAAACATCTAGATAACCACAGTCTAAAGATTGATTTTTCTAATAAAAGCCACATAAGCTAAACATGCTAAAATTTCTCCTGTCAATTCCATAGTTATAGTCGGTCAATCGCTAATGACTAATCGACCAAAAATTTCAAGTAAATCAAGTAATCATGAACACATAATTCTATTTCCATTTATTAATTTCGACATTACATAAAGATAATACAACCAAGAGTAATCGACCATATTGTCAAATCACAATAATCCATGAACTATAAAATTACAATGTTCAATATATCTGGATGCCGACGATCTATGTCAAGCACCTTACATCATAATGGGAATATAATACAAATACATCATGTACAAGACCATAAGGCCATAAAATCAACATCATAAATGCCATCAGACAACTGTCCATCTGCATGCTCCAGTATCCTAAGTCATCAAACTCATGTTCAAATACAAATCTTGAGACAAGAGTGTGATTTAGGGGCTTAATCCACCCAACCACGGAGTGGTTAGCTCCACTAGGGTTCATCTTGAAATGAAGAGCACACCGACCCTGCCCAACAAGTCTATCTCTCAACACTGATGGATCAGAAGGAATCTAGTGTGTCTTTGATTTCTAACTACTTTCCACAAGTTTCTAAATAGATTCTATTCACAGATTCAGGAAGATGAAACATAACCATACACATTTAAGAAAATATGTGTTACCAAGATTTGGCCAAAGCACTTTTAAAACCAGACTTCTATTGGCAGGTAATACAAAAATTAAATTACCCTTTCCTGGGATTCCACATCGTACACCTTCCTTTTCAATTTCCGATTTGAAATAAAATATAAAAACAAAACCACAACAAAATACAACATAAAGAAAAAAAGTTTTGCTCATTTCAATTCTATTCCAAACTTTGATTTGAAAATTTGTCTCTCTATTTAAATTATGTAATTCTGAGTTTTTGAATGAATGGAAAGATCACATGTTGATCAAAATAAACTAAAATATTCTACGTTTCTTGAGTGATCCTTTTTATAAAATTTCCCAAACAAGTTTTCCATATTATATCCTTTCTAAATCTCAAGTGAAGTTTAATTATTTTCCACAAAAAGTGAACTAACACGATGCTGGAAATCTTCCACAGAATGAATTATATGCACCAACAAAATAAAATGGTAGAGTTTTTGGTAATTTATAGTTGTATTCATGGAGGCATAGACAAGAGAAGAGAGATTTGAAAATTCTACGATGGACAAGTTGGAAATGTAAGTAAAGAAAAGGGATATGCGCCGAGAACTCCAAATGTCACTAGCTCCTATCAAGAAAAGAACTTCAATATATATATATATATAGTCAAAAAATGGAAGCACTTCCATTGTAGACATGTTTAGCCTTCCGAGTAAGTGGTTTGGGGTCATGGCAAGCACCTTGGATGGGTTCCTGATCTTGACCTGGCTTTCCCTCTATTCTGCCCCACTTTCCACTTCTTTCCAGCCTAATTTCTACATTGTAGACTATAGACCTGAGATTCTGGACTTCAAGGTCAGAGTCAAACTTTTGGGTCTATGTTGACCTCGACCTTGACTTAGGTCAGGGTCGACCTCAACCTTGACCTAGGGTTCAGATCCTGGGGTCTGACAGTTTTTGGAGGTCGGCCTTTGCAAAAAGTTTTTCTTACTTCCGGGTCGGCTGTTTTAGGTTCCGAAGCGTTGATTCCTAAATTATATTTAATATAGGTCCTCTCCTAGGGGTTAAAGGCTTTAATGGGAATTTAATTATCCTATGTAGGCCTCCTTAGAAGATTGTGCCCTAATTTCATATAAAAGGGAGCTTTCTCCTCTCATTTTCTCTAAGTCTTCTAATCATGATCAAGCATTCTCAAACTATCTTCAAGTGAAATTCAAGCAAGCATTCAAGCAAGATTTTAAGCAAGCATTCATCCATCTCAAGCATCCATTTTCATGAAGGAGATCCATTGGAGGCCATTGAAGGATTCAAGCTACATAGTGCCCTTTTTGGTGATCTCTCCATCCATCTTCTTCCAAGCCTCTTCCAAATTCAAGAACCCATTCAAGACTTGGTGTTGTTGATCTACAAGCAAGAGATTGAAGACATCCTACCTTTCTACATTCCACATCTTGAAGCATACTTGTGGATCCAAGGATTCGAATCCACCACAAGGACTTTTACAAGCAAGGTGAATTTATGCATTTACTTTGTTTATTTATGCAATTTAAATTATATATATTTGAGGTTAATTCCAAAAATGGGGTTTGACCAAGGAAAACCCCTTCCCCCCAAGAAACAAAACCTCTTTTTCTTGCAGGTACAGGTTCAGGTATGTGGATTTGAACCCAGATCTAGATACCCTTTTTGGCTTTTTTTTGGACGGCGCGAACATGGTCACTTTTGGATCTGTGCAGGTCATGGTCGACATTATTGGGTCAGGGTTGACATTTGTGGGTCAAGGTTGACCTTTTTCATGAGACGACATTGGAATGGAAAATAATTTTTGGGTTTTGTTTGTCTCTGCGTTCCAGTTCCGGATCATCTTCAGTTTTTCCAAAAACAACCTACAGACCTTAGAAAATAGCGTTCTTTGATCTACACTATTTTAAGGTTAGTACATTTCTCCTATCCATTTCAATTCAAATCCTTAAGCATTCTAAATCTATCACACATTCATTCCTTTCCATAAAACAGGGAATTTAAGACTTTCGTCTTTGCTCTCATTTCCAAATGATTGATTCATTTGTGTATTGATCCTTTTTGGGTTGATCAATTTGGATCTTTCCTTTGTGCATCTTGGAATTGAAGAGGAACATCTTATCTTTCCCCCACTTATTTCAAATGTTACATTTCTTATGTTACACATTGTTATATGTTACATTTTGGTGACCTCTATTTTATATGTTACAATATATATATATATATATATATATATATATATATATATATCCTTTCTAATTGGTCTACCTTCAGCCTTAATGCATTAACTAGAATAGTCATTGAAATAAAAATCTAACATATGCTCGAGTTTCAGGAAGAGTATAAAAACACTGGTTTTAAGGTTCTAAGTTAATACCCAAATGGGTGCAACAAACAAGTCATATTCTAGCACGTTTTTCTCTTGAGAATGTTGTTTATGACTATTCAGTGTGACTATGTGGCACCTTTATTGTAGAAACATTAACTATAGTTGCTCAAATTAGCTTTATCATTGCTAGAATACAACTATAAGGAATTTGGTTCTAAGCAGAAATAAAAAATGGTTTAAGAGAAAAACAAGAATAGACGAATTAGGAAGGACATCAACATCATCTCTAGGTAGAAAATATAAGCCTTTACTTACTAAAGTTTCTCACAAAATAAGTTCTGGTCCAAATTTAAGACTTTTAACATAACAAAATTCCCAAATTTCTTTGTCGTACATGAAAACAAGCAGTTTTATCAAATAAATTGAAAAACATAATATAACATTCAAAAAGAGTAAGAGAACCTAGATTTACCACAGCTTGCATGAATTTCCTATGAAATCCCTCCACCATGTTCTCCATAGCCTACCAAAGTCTCTTTTGTTGTCCTTTTGTTTTTTCCTCCTCCGATGCTCTCCTCCCAATGTTTTTGTCTTATTTCCTTTCTCCCTCAAACGCTGCACTCCCCTCTTTCTTTTTTTCTCCTGCCCTCTTCTTTCTTATTAGTTTCTCCTCCTATCTTTTTCAACCGTCCCTTCCTCCAAATGCTATGATTTTTTTTAAAACTCCCCTTGCATCCGTTGTTTTCATTATTTTTCCCCAGCCTCTTCTAAGTTTGTTTCTTTTAATTTTTGTTCACCTCTCCCAGTCATCTCTTTTTTCCACCTCCACGTGCTCCATGATGCATTTTTACTCCACTCTTCTCTCCCTTTCTAACTCTCACTCTCCCTTTTCCTATGTCATTTCCTTCTCCCCAAAACATTGACTCCCCTCTCTTCTTAACTGACAGTCCTCCTTACTTGTTGTTTAAAAGTTATTCTATTAAATCCTAGCATGCAAGATAAGCACATCGACTACCTCAATAATAAATATGACTTAAAGAGAAATGTTAAATATTTCATTTAAGTTGATTCCTAAAAAGATGGAACAATAAGGAAGGGTTATGACATCCTCCCCCCTTAAGATGTTCATCGTCAATGATGAAAACCGATCCAAATTTGTAATTATATCCAAGAAAATCAAGAAATTACATCGATATGATCAATAAGCTAAGTTCCAATGTATAAGATAATGCATGTACCCACATTCAAATTAAATCATTAAATCAACAAGATTAAAAATTCACTTGTAAAATACTTTAATTAATTTCAAAACTCCACACACACCATGCATTTCCATTTGAGATAGAGTTAGAAATAAAATTCATTAATCTATCATAAGTACAATAATTAAATACTAAGTGGTGTGTGAAAACCCTTATTTTTCTGATCAACCATTACTGAGAAGCTAAACTTATCCGCCAGAAACACACTCCCACCTTCTATCCTGCCAAATCTATCAAACCACTAGATTGATCATCAGTAGGTTAGTCCACAAATCCAAAATATATTTAAATAATCATCCATAAAACATCATAATATCCACCTTAAGTCATATAATATTTTGCGGCATTATTCTTTGAATACAATGTCAAAGCATATAAATCACATCAACCCACATTTATTTCCACAATATCCATAATAATGTCCAACACATCTAACTTAATCACAAAGCATAATGACTTTGGTCAAAAGTATCTGACCAAGTCAATAAATTCCATAATGTCACTAAGATTCCCAAATAAAAAACACATAATAGTATCAATGTCTGAGCATATAACATGAGTAACTAAAAGTAAGAACATATATAAGTCTAATCAAATATTTGTGGAAAAGATCTATGCATGTCATCTGCATCCTCCCAAGTAGTACTGTCAACAAAGAATTGGTCCCACTAGACCTTATATTGTAATACATCTCTGTTGTGCACCCTAATGGTACACTGATCAACGAGGTGGGTAGGCTCCACTAGCACCACCCTTAGATTCTAAACCTACAATATACACCAATCTAAGATATGAGATGCATCTGGATTATAGGGTTTCAATAAAGAAACATGAAACACATTATGGATTCGGGCTAGAGCAGGTGGTAGATCAAGTCTGTAAGCAATGGGGTTGATCACCTCCAATACATCAAAAGGACCCACATATCTCGGTGCAAGCTTGGAAGAATTTCCAAAAGTAATTGAGCTCTTATGTGGTCTCACATGCAAAAACACCTTGTCCCCTTCCTGGAACTACCTGAAAGTGTGGTTCCTATCTGCATAACTCTTTTGATGATCCACTGCTTCTTTCAATCAAGCACAAATCAGAGTCATCTGCTCCTTCATCTCTCTCAACTATTCAGGACCAATAATGATCTTGTCTTCTACTCTAACCCAACTGATAGGAGTGTGACATTTTTGCCTATATAGTACCTCAAATGGTGGCATTCCCAATGAAGCATGGTAAGAGTTGTGTAGGAAAAATCTACCAATGGAAGATAATCTTCCCACTTGTATTGCTGATCCATGCAATACATCTGAAGAAAATCCTCTAAAAAGTGATTTACTCTCTTAGTCTTCCCATCAGTTTGAGGATGATAGGCTATGCTGAAATTCAGTCGTGTACCCAAGGAAGCATTCAAGGTTGTCCAAAACCTTGATGTCATTCATGTATCTATGTCAGATATAATGGTCTCTGGTACATGAAGCAGTCTAAAAATCTCCTGAATACACTTCTTGGCCAAAGCCAAGGATCCATCTCTCAAACTCCCTGGTATGCAATGAGCTACCTTGGTTAGCTTGTTAACTACTACCAAGATTACATCATGCCTACATCGTGTCATGGGTAAACCTTGGATAAAATCCATATTGATGACTTGCTATTTGTATTGCAGTATATCACGAGGATATAAAAGTCCTGCTGGGTGAACATGTTAGCAATAACTGAGAGGGGGGGGGGGGGGGGGGGGGGTGAATCAGTGGCCTCAAGAATATTCCAATAATCAACCCAAAAACTTAGTACCACAATATTAAGCCTCTATTTATCTTCAGTCCTATAAGATGAATGCCTTCAAATACAATTATCAAATTACTACTGCTCAGAATGCTTTCTTAAACCTTCTAATATATGTTTACCAAATAATAGTCTGTTAATTTACCGAAAGACAGTAAATTATCTAGAGTATACCGATCAATCCAGTTAAGCTATGTGTAATGCAAAACACTAAATTAATGACTCATAAACACATTGACACATGAATTTTTAACTTGGAAATCCTATTAACGGTAAAACCACTAGGGACTGGTAACCCAAAATTTTCACTCTTATGAAGTGAGCTCAGTGAAGAGCCAACCCTATTAAAGGTTACAAACACACTGTTAGGTGTGACCTTGTTAGAGGATTTAAAATTTTAGTCTGTCACTTGATATCGGGCATCTATATGCTACCTTCCTTGATCAACCACTCACTTGGCCTGTCAATAGGTATCAGGCATCTCATGCTATCTTCATGATCAAACTTTTTGATACTCCTTGGGATGTATCTCAATATAGAAAGGATATTTAAATCCCACTCAGTTAAGTGACTTTCTGAATCAATGGTTAAACTGAAACAATATAATCTGTTCACATATACAACTTATACTTGCAAATTTTTAGATCTATTGTAATCTCATAAAACTAATCTGATCAATATATCTATGTTAATACCTTTGCTCCACTTTAGCTCTTCTCGGTGATGTTGTGCTCTGTTGCTTGGTGTCTGTAGAAAAATTTAGCTCTTTCCTCAGCTTGATTGATCAGGACTGTATGAATTTTCTCTTCATCCATTTCTCTTCAGCATCCTCTTTATTCATTCAACCACTGAATTCGTAATGAATTAAGTTGTCTCTTTTATAGACATGATATCACCATTGTTAGGTTCTTGATTTTCTTGATCTTGGTGTGATCCACAATCTTTACTAATTAGATTTAAAGAACAACTCCTATTTTATCTCTTAGAGATCTTCTTGCCAACTGGACAAAATAGCTTTAAATCCTTTAATTATCTTTGGCTTTATCTAGTCGATGAAAACAAAGATAACTACCAGTTAAGTCCATATTTAGCTCTGCCAGCTAGATATTATGTCATTTCTGAACTCAATTTAATTTCAGTGTTTTAACTCTTTGATAGCTTCGGTCAACAATCTAGTTCTCCTCAGGCTTCTCCGTCAGTTTACACTATGTTTATGGCCATCGATTATGCTTGTGATTTTACTTGTCGATAATTATTGTTAGTGTTCTTGCTCGAGCATCATTGTGATTTGACTTTTGGTGATCTCTGTCCATCGGGTTCCACTAGCCGTCGGTGTTTGAAGTCACATTGTGAATGCTTGTCTTTTATGCATTACTGTATAGTCAGAAAATGGAAGAACTTCCATGGTAGACTAGTTTAGCCTTTCGGGTAAGTGGTTTGGGGTCATGTCAAGCACCTTGAATGGGTTCCTGACTTTGATATGGCTTAATCCCCCTGTTCTGCCCCATTTCCACTTTTTCCAACCTATTTCTGGCACCCAGACTGAGAAACTGGAACTTTGGCCTCAGGGTCAAGGTTGAAATTTTTGGGTCAAGGTCAACCTTAACCTTGACCTAGGTCACAATCGACCTTTTCCAGGCCTGGGCTTCAAATCTCAGAATCTCAAGGTTTTCGGATGTCGGTCTTTGTAAAAAGTTAATTCCCGCTTCTGGGTTGGCTGTTTCAGACTTCAGGACAACAAATCCTAAATTATATTTAACATAGGTCCTCTTCTAGGTGCAAGGGTCCAATTAGAATTTAATTCTCCTATGTCGGCCTCTCTAGAAGATTGTGCCCTAGTTTCATATAAAAGGAAGCTTTCTCCTCTCATTTTCTCTAACCATGAAGCATAATTCTAAGCACTAAGAATTGATAAATGCAAAAGCTCAAGACTTGAAGAGTGAATTCCAAAAGTGAAGAAGCAAGATTTGAATCTACCCAAGTAGCCATTGAAGTATTCATCCATTCTCAAGCACTTCTCAAGCATCCATTTTCATCAAGGAGATCCATTGGTGGCCATTGAAGGATTCAAGCTCCATGGAGTCGTCTTGTTGAAGATTTCTCCATCTACATTCCTTCAAGCCTCTTCCAATTATAGAACCAATTCAAGATTGGTGTCAAATATCTACAAGAAATTGATTGAAGACATCCTACATTCTACATTCTACATTCTACATGCATTTGGTGCATCCATACTTGTGGATTCAAGGATTCAAATCCTCTGTTAGCATTGCCTTGTAAAAAATTTGAATTTCTTGGTCTTTTGCTTTTCCCGGGCTTTCTTGTTTCAAATCCAAGTGCTTTGCCGATGAAAATAAACCCTAAGTCATGGCACATTCTATTTCACAGTTACCTTTTTCCTTTCACTTAGGGCATGTGTTCTAATTGAATCGCCTTGTCACGATACCCTGAGTGAATATTCCATATCTCTCCCCGACTTTGTTTTTTCCTTATGTCGCGTAGTCTCATTCAAAATTAGCATATTCCTTTTGCCTTCTGAGACTTAGCGATTTATTTTAGTCAGGTATTCGCGGGATAACCATGTTATAAAGCTTTATGAAGGAGGGACCCACTGCTTAGTTGGGTGATCGCAAGAAAATCTTAACAGTTATGAAATTGTTCCCAAACTCAGCGATTACCTTTTGTCGCTTTTTCGCTAGATCAGTCAAAGCTGACAGTTAAGTTTTCCTTCAGTCGCGTGGTCTCGGAATAGAATGGTGGTTAAGAGATTTTAGTTCAGACTTCATGACTGACCATCTGTGGTTTGCAGAATCCTCAGTCGGGATATCGCCAGAATAGGATGATGACTCAGTTCTTCAATATGCAGTAAGAGAACCAATGACTATGTGACATGTGTCATAAGGCGGGTGGATGCTAAAGGGTTGTCGCCTGGTCGCCAGAAGAAGAAAAAGGATGCAGCGACAATGAGACTAAGTATTTTTCCCTTTTGTCGCGGTGTTGTAGAAAGATTTAAGGGTATGCATGATCATCTGGCGATTAAGCGACGACCGTCAGATGAAAGAATCAGAAGATCCAACGGTGATCACAGTGTCTGAGAAGAAAAGTGCCCTAAGGAAAAAGTCCTCCCGACTTGACGATTAAGGTATGTCGCGCAGTCGCCAGAAGCAGAAAAGGGGCACATACAAACTGTTATGATAAAGTTAAAAGCTCAGAACTTACATCCAGCGATCAGGCGACTAGGTATTGTCACGTAGTCGTGAAACAAAAAATAAACACTCAGCGACAAGGAGATCACTATAAAGGTTAAGCAAGACAGTTAGTCGCAAGATCGCAGAAAGAATGATGAGTTAATGTTAACTGTGCGTGACTATGAATTCAGTTGGGTCGCATGATCACCAGATCGTGACTCAGGTCAGCCAAAGGTAAAACAACATATTGTCGCCATGTTTTGAGGTGAAACCATGGGTTAGTGACACAGGCCCGCGACAAAGAGACTTAATCCAGTCGCCCAGTCGGAAGACAATTTGCAGTTAACCGCCAGAGTTTCGAGACTTGGCGACTAACTGCTAGCGGTTAGTCGCGAAGTAGATAGAAGGAGATAGAAGTTGTCGTGACATGGAAATGGATGCTGGTCGCCAGGTCGCCAGATGGAGTTAACAGACAGATGCTAGTCGCCAGGTCACCCAGGAATGAAGGAAAAGGTTAAAAAGTGCTCGAGACTATGAGACTATGCTGGTCCCATGGTCGCCGAAAGATAATAAAAGAGTTAAAATGATCCAGCGACTTAGAAATAAAGGGCCAGGAAGATAGTTTGGAAATATCCTATTTTTTGTGTCCGGTGACTCATGAGCCTGCTGGAGGAGATGAAAATAGGTGTTCTCGGGAGAAAAAAGGAGATTGTTTATTCAGTTCAGGGGGATGATTCATCAGATGAAGAGTCCAACAAGTGTCCTCTTTTGTT
>MU226480.1:726788-764224 GCA_018584345.1 Thuja plicata
GCACATGTGCCTAAGGAGAGAAGATCTAAGTTGGAAAACAAGGTTGTAAAATGTATCTTCATTGGCTACAGTGTTGGTGTGAAAGGATACAAGCTTTGGGATCCTGTGATTGGTAAGGTGTTGTATAGCATAAATTTTATTTTTAGAGAGCTAACACCTTCTCCTACTGTGCTACAGCCAGATGAAAAAGAAATGAAAGAAGATGTTGTTCAGTTGCCTCCTACTCCTGAGAAGACTGAACAGAGACACCGTGATGGATCTGATGATGAGGAGAGCTCTAGCAGCTCTGAAAATTTAGAAGAAGAGGTAGAACAACCTCAACCTCAGACCTTGAGGAGATCCACAAGAGAAAGAAAACAACCAGAGAGGTTTGGATTTTCTATGTTAGATTCCAGTTGTGCTTATGCCTTGATTACAAACACTGATGATCCTAGATTTGTGAAAGAGGCTATAGGTATGGAAGATGGAGGTTCCTAGATTGAGGCCATGGATGATGAGATGACTTCATTGGAGAAGAACAAAACTTGGGACCTAGTACCTTTGCCTAAAGGACGGAAACCTGTTGGAAGAAAATGGGTGTTGAAGAAGAAATTATGTGTAGATGGTAGCGTTAAGAGGTACAAGGCTAGATTGGTTGCAAAGGGGTATTCACAGGTGGAGGGAATTGATTATGGTGAAATATTCTCTCCTGTTGCAAAGTTTACATCCATTAGATTTCTGTTATCTCTAGCAACATCATATGATGTAGAGGTAGAATAGATGGATGTGAAGACAACTTTCCTTCATGGTGATTTGGAGGAAGAGATCTATATGTCATAGCCTGAGCACTATATTCAGAAAGGTAAAGAGTCTTTGGTTTGAAGATTAAAGAAGTCTCTGTATGGTTTGAAAAAATCTCCTAGGATGTGGTACCTTAAATTTGATTCCTTTGTGTTGTCGATTGGTTTTCTGAGATCGAAATTAGATCATTGTATTTATTTCAAAGTTGACAATGATCGCCTTCTTATTATTGCATTATATGTTGATGATATGTTGTTGATTGGGAAGGGTATGGGGATGATTTTTGATTTGAAGTCTCAGTTGTTAGCACAGTTTGAGATGAAAGATCTAGGGGCAGCCAGGTATATTTTGGGAATGGAAATCAGTAGAGATAGATCTAACAAAAAAATTTGGTTGAGCCAGAGTAAGTATGTGAAGTCTGTTTTTGGCAGGTTTAGCTTGGTAGATTGCAAACCATTGTGTATTCCTGTTTCTATGGGAATAAAATTATTTGTGGATGATTGTCCAAAATATCCTAGTGAGGTGGAGGACATGAGAAAAGTACCTTATGTGAGTGCATTTGGAAGCCTTATGTATGCTATGATCTGTACTAGACCAGACATTGCCCAAGCAGTGGGAGTCCTGAGTCAGTTTATGGCTAAACCTAGATGGGTACATTGGGATGCAGTTAAGAGAATGTTTAGATATTTGAAGGGTACATTAGAGTATTCCATATGCTATCATGGAAAATATTCTAGAGCTCCACATTCAATTTGTATTCATTGGTTTGTGGATTTAGATTGGGTAGGTGACATTGACAGCAGGAGATCCACCAATGCCTATGTGTTCACTATGTTTGGTGGTGCCATCAGTTTGAAGAGTAAGCTACAACCTATGGTCACTTTGTCCACGACAGAAGTAGAGTGCATGGAAGCTACTCATTCTTGTAAGGAAGCCATTTGGCTTAAGAGACTATGTTCGGATGTTGGTGTTGATGCAAGACATATTACAATTTGTTGTGACAGTTAGAGTGCTATTTGCCTTGCGAAGAATCCAACTTTCCATGCCAAAACCAAGCACATTGATGTGTAGTTTCAATTTGTGAGAGATATGGTAGAGGATGGAAAGGTAATTTTGGAGAAGGTAGATATAGTAAAGAATGTTGCGGATGCATTGACAAAACCTGTGGGCACATAGAAGTTCAAATGGTGTTCGGATTCTACGGGCCTCTCGACTTATAGAAGTTTAATCCTATTATTTACTTTGGCTCTTACAAGGTGTTCGACAAGTGGGAGAATGTTAGGAATAAGGTGTCTCAACCTTGTATATTTCCTTACATTTGATATTATTTGTTTTATAATTAATTATTTGCAAATAATGTATTTAAGTTTGATATCCGTTTTGTCATTTAGTTGAGTGGACATGTTGTGATTTCACTCCACTTGGAAGATGACAAGGATGATCAAACTTGGTCTAGGTGGATCTAGGCATCCCTTTTATGTGGTAGAGGTTATTTTCCAAATGTTGGCACATTGGACAATGTGTAAGGTAATCATGATTGAAACGGTTATGACGGATTCCTATGACAGCCATTAATATTTGTAAGAGCTAATTGTGAAAGATTTGATGATAGGTGAAGACATGCAAGACATGTGGCAACTGATCATGTTGAGTACTTTATTATTCCTATTTTCTCAGAGAATGGTAAAACCCTAATATGGCTACCTTTTGGAAGTTGCCCTAAAAAGGGAAGCGCGTGATATAAGCATTTTTAGGGTTGCAAATCAAAAGTGAAGTTAGTGTATTGTTGGTATGCTGTTATATTGTTGGATTTGTCTTCAAGTGTCGATTATCTCCTGGAAGAACTTGCATTGCAAGTGTATTGTAAATAGTAATATTTTTGATTAATACATTATACAAGTTTTAGAGTGCTGGGGATTTTTACCGAAAGGTTTTCCCCAGGCTAAATCATTGTGTCATTCTCATTTTTCTGTGTATGCATGTTATTGTATTATCATTCTATAATTGATAAGGGTTAAATCTGAATTTGCATGATCCTCTTCTCAAAATTTTAGCGTAGGGAACTATTTTCTGTAAACTTAGTTTCCTTTCACCTTAAAGCATGGACATTTTACTTTTTAGGATCTCTTGATCCCTCCAGTATAAATTTACATGGATCCCTTGATCCCTCCAGTTTCAATATATAATGTTTAGATCCCTTAAGGTCGGAAGGTATCCTTAAGAATGGATCACTCTGATGGGTTGACTAGTGAGTAGCCACATTCACTAGGTGGTTCAACTCCATCTTTCCAGTTACACTTTTTCCTTGTGTGGTTCATAATGGGACATAAGTTCTCATTGGGCGAGCTAACCACACCCTCTCTCTTTCTCCTTAACTGGTGATGTCTCTCTTATCTTGATCTTTAGGGTTGATAAAGAATTAAGTCCCTTGGGGTCTTGAAGATTTCTTTGTCCCTTATGATTCCAATAAGATTATCTATTCTTTATGATCTCCTTTAACAAGAGTTTGTATTGAGTCCATACTCTTGCTAAAGTGAGGGAAAAATGTATAGTTAGAAAATGGAAGCACTTCCATGGTAGACTAGTTTAGCCTTCTAGGTAAGTGGTTTGGGGTCATGTCAAGCACCTTGAATGGGTTCCTAGCTTTGATATGGCTTTATCCCCCTATTCTACCCCATTTCCACTTTTTCCAACCTATTTGTGGCACCCAAGACTGAGAAATTGGAACTTTGGCCTTAGGGTCAAGGTCAACCTTTTTGGGTCAAGGCTGACCTCAAACTTGACCTAGGTCAAGGTTGACCTCAACCTTGGCCTAGGTCACAATCAAACTTTTCCAGGACCGAGGTTGAAATTTCAGAAGCTCAGGGTTTTCAGATGTCGGTCTTTGGAAAAAGTTAATTCCTGCTTCCGGGTCAGTTGTTTCAGACTTCGGGACAAAAAATCCTAAATTATATTTAACATAGGTCCTCTTCTAGGGGCATGGGTCCAATTGGAATTTAATTCTCCTATGTCAGCCTCTCTAGAATATTGTGCCCTAATTTCATATAAAAGGAAGCTTTCTCCTCTCATTTTCTCTAACCATGAAGCATAATTCTAAGCACTAAGACTTGATAATTGCAAAATCTCAAGACTTGAAGAGTGAATTTAAAAGGTGAAGAGGCAAGATTTGAAGCTAGCCAAGTAGCCATTTAAGTATTCATCCATTCTCAAGCACTTCTCAAGCATCCATTTTCATCAAGGAGATCCATTGGTGGCCATTGAAGGATTCAAGCTCTATGGAGCCCCCTTGTTGAAGATTTCTCCATCTACATTCCTCCAAGCCTCTTCCAATTAAAGAACCCATTGAAGATTGGTGTCAAATATCTACAAGAAATTTATTGAAGACATCCTACATTCTACATTCTACATCCATTTGGTGCATCCATACTTGTGGATTCAAGGATTCAAATCCTCCACAAGGGATTTTACATGAGAAAGGTGAATTTTTTCATTTACTTTGTTTATTTCTGCAATTTCAATTATATATTTGAGGTTAATTCCAAAACCAAGGTCTGACCAAGGAAAACCCCTCCCCCAACAAAAAAAACCCTTTTTCTTGCAGGTACAGGTCTGGAATAACAGATTGGGACGAAGATTCAGATACCCTTTTTAGCAAACTTCAGGGATCCAAAAATAGAATTTTAGTCTAAGACTTTTTAGGTTGATTGTGACCTATGGCGCAATTATAAATTTTGGCAAATGGTGACATTGACTTGAGGGTACAAATTGGAACTATCTCAAAACATAAAAAGCTTTTTGGGTTTTGTCTGTCTCTGCATTTCTATTCTAGATCTGGTCTCAGATTTTCCAGAAACTCAACACAGGCTTCAAAAAACAAAATCCTTTAGATCTACAATATTTCAAGGTTAGTGCATTTCTCCTATTCAATTCAATTAAGGTCATCAATCTATCTAAATATAAAATACATTTCAAATTAATCAATCAAACCCGGCTACTTAAGATCTTCCTTCCTTATTCTTGTTTCTAAATGATTGATTCATTTATGCATCGATCCTTCCTTTTGGGTTAATCAACTTGGATCTTTCATTTATATATCTAAGGATAGAAGGAGAGAACTTTATTTACCCCCATAACATATTTAAATGTAAAGGTATTTTATGAATCCACACAACATCATCATACCATCATTTTATCCTTGACAATTACTAAAAGCATAATCTTTATCTGTCTGATTCTCTGAAGTTTTTGACACTTTGATTATAACTGATTAGATTATATCAAGTTTACATCAATGAAAATACAATCCATTATCTAATTTAATGTCTTGCATTATCCTTATGTATTTAAGTGATCAACTTAACATCTTCAAACATTCAATCAATTACATGTCACCAATCTCTCCCTTTGGCATTGATGGAAACATACTACATTATCATATTATACTATTAGTAATACAATATGAAATATAACAGTTTCATCAAGCTTTCCTAATGTACTATTACAAATGTTTGACTTTCGGTAAGCTCAAAAATAGCTTGGATTTGTTTCTTGCAGAAAGTTTGTCTTCAATCTTCAATCCCTTCATTGGATAGATGTATCATATGATATCTCTGTTATGATGTGTGCTCTTCCTTGACTGTTTCTCTTCTTAATAATGTCTTTTTATTTTGACAACAATCTTTCTCTTTGTCTGAACTCTCTCCCTTTGTTACTTCTCTCCCTTAGATGGATATTTCATATGTAATCAATTTCTCTCCCTTTGAATATTGATTAACTCTTTCTTTCTTATTTTCAGGAACTTCACCTTTATGGATAATGATTTTCTGATCAATGAGATAATTTCTCCCTTATGATGATGCAAATATCCCCCTGATGATAATGAGATAATCCCTCCCTTTGACAACAATGCCAAACAAAAACACTTCTCCTTGTTTTTATCATCTTCCATTCTTTACATAATATATTCCTTGAATTTCCCTATCCATCAGTAACACAATGTCTCTAGTTTTCAGTGCATACTTATACCTTAATGTGTACATATGTATCTTTTGTTGTTCATCTCAGAGTCTGCAACCTCCTAGTCAGCTTACTAATCGATAGACAAGGGTTGGACCCTAGTCTTTGTCTCAGGTACTCAAATGTATCCTTCGGTAAGGGCTTGGTGAATATACCAGCTAATTGTTCCTTTGATTGAACATATTCTAGTGTTACCTCCTTTGCTTGTACTTGTTCTCTCAGATAGTGATACTTTATAGTAATATGCTTAGTCTTAGCATGCATGAATGAATTCTTAGAGATGTTAATTGCACTAGTATTATCACAATAGATAATTACTGGTTCAAGAACCTTCATATTCATACCTTCCAACAATTGTTTTATCCATGCAATATTGGAGTAATTTGCAGTAGCAACAACATACTCTGCTTCTGCAGTAGACTAAGAGATGCATCCTTTCTTCTTACTGATCCATGTGACAAGTCGGTTACCCATGAAGAATGCCCCTCCAAGTGTTCTCTTTTGGTCATCGATGTTTCCAGCCCAATCAATATCTGTATAAACTTGTAGCTCAAATTTTCCTTCTCTTTTGTACAATTAGCCATAATTAGCCATAATCCTCTGTGTTCTTTAGATATCTTAGAATTCTCTTGACAATAGTCATATATGATTCTTTGGGATTAGCAAAGAATCTTGCAACTATCCCTACTGCATGTGGTATATCTGGTCTGGTGTGAACAACATACATTAGTTTTCCAATCATTGATCTATATAAGGTCTAATTTACCTCATTTGATTTGTCTTCTTTTTCCATCTTACATCCGATAGCTATAGGTGTTCCAACTGGTTTAGAATCTTCCATCTTGAATATCTTCAACACTTCCTTGATGTATTTGGACTGAGTGATATATATGCCTGCGTCTTGTTGAAGAATCTATAGACCAAGAAAAAATTTGATCTCCCCAAACATAGACATTTCAAATTCATTGCTCATTTCATTAGCAAAGGATTTGTATAACAATTCATTTCCCCCAAAAATGATATCATCAAAAAAAATTTTAGTAATCAGAATATTACCATCGGTATCATCTTTTAAGTACAGATTGCTATTTTCACTTGTTCTAACAAATTTTATGCTAATGAGATAGGAGTGAAGTCTTTCATACCAAGCTCTAGGTGCTTGTTTCAATCCATACAAGGCTTTATGTAGTCTACATACCATGTTTCTCTTGTTTGGATCAAAAAACCCTTATGGTTGTTCAATGTATACCTCTTCTTCAAGTATTCCATTTAGGAATGCAGATTTGACATCCATATGGTATACCTTGAATCATTTTAATGCAACATAAGAAAGTAAGATTATAACTCCTTCTAGTCTAGCAACGGGTACAAAGGTTCACCATAATCAATACCTTCTTCTTGTGCATATCCCTTGCATACTAACCTTGCTTTCTTTCTAGTGACTTCTCCATTCTCATTCAGCTGGTTTCTGAATATCCATTTGGTACCAATGACATTATTGTCATCTGGTCTTGGTACTAGTGTCCATGTATCATTCTTCTCAATCTATTCTATTTCTTCATTCATAGCACTGACCCATTCTTCATTCTCAAGTGCAGTGTTAATAGATTTAGGCTCAAAATCATAAAGTAAACATCTAGTGTTTAGTGACTTACTTCTTGTTCTTGTTCCATCCTTCTTGTCTCCTATGATTTGATTCCATGGATGATGTCTTCTGACATACTTGGAAAGTTTTGGTTCAGCCCTTTGTTCATCATTCTGATCATCTTCTTGACCTTTGTTCTGATCTCCATTGTTCAGAGCATTATCTTGAGGATTTTCCTGATTTTCAGTAATTGCAGCCTGATGCTCGGGTGCAATGTTCTGTTGCTCAGGAGCGATACATTGTTGCTCAGGTAGAGTGTCAGGTTATGTATAAACAAACCTATTGTAGTCCTCTAGTTATTTTCTGCTTTCCTTATCATTCTTTTCTACAGATTCATCTATTTTTACTTTTGCACTTTCAATGATTTTGTTAGATGACTTGTTAAGACATTTATAAGACTTGCTTTTGGTTGAGTACCCTAGAAACATACCTTCATCACTTTTGGAGTCAATTTTTCCATTTCTATCATCCTTCAAAATATAACATTGACTACCAAAGATTCTGAAGTAACTTACATTGGGTGTATGACCATACCAAAGCTCACAAGGTGTCTTCTTTGTGTCCTTCTTCAATTGTACTATGTTTAATGTGTATACAACGGTACTGACAACTTCCCTCCAGAATTATTGAGTGATTCTCTTCTCAATCATTAATGTTCTTGCATATTCAACAATTGATCTATTTCTCCTTTCAACAATTCCATTTTGCTGTGGTGTTCTCGGTGCAGAAACCTGTCTTTTAATTCCATGCTCATTGCAATAGTTAGTGAATTCTTCTGAAGTAAATTCCCCTCCTCTATCTGACCTTAAGAATTTCAATTTCTTTTCACTTTATTTTTCTACCATAGCCTTATACCATTTAAACATCTTAAATGCTTTTGATTTATGTTTTAAGAACATGACTGTCATCATTCTAGAATAATCAACAACAAAGAGAATAAAATACCTATCTCGATAGTATCTCTTTATCTTCATGGGTCCACATATATTTGTATGGACTAATTCTAGAATTTCATTAGATGTATGGGTTTTACTTTTAAAACTAGACTTTGTCATCTTACCTTTTTGACAATTTTCGCACATGATATGCTAGGGATTAGTCATACTCGGTAAGCCTCTAATATTCCTTTTTTTGCTTATCTTTATCATGTTGTCAAAGCTCACATGACACAATATTTTGTGCCACAACCATATGTCTTCATTTCTATCCATTAAACAAGTGGTGTTAGTGTCATCAAGATAGAAAAGGTTACCTTTTGTCTGCTCACCGGTTCCAATCAAACTTCCTGATTCATTGTAGATCTTTGCCTTCTTATTTTAAAATGCCACTTGGTGACTTGTATTATTTAGTTGTGATACACTTAATAGATTATAACTTAGTTCTTTTACTCAGTAAGAATTTTCACATTTTATCAGGTTATTCAACATTATGGTTCCTTCACCTTCAACTGGACAAGGTGTATCATTCTCATTCTCACTGAACCACCATTATAGTATTCAAAAGTTGAAAAATTTTGTTTATCACCGGTCATATGGTGAGTGCAACCACTATCTATGATCTAGACATCATTTTTACTAACTTTAGATATGAGTGTAGTTTCTACATACCTTTCTTCATCTTCATTTGAATCATCATTCATGGCTACAAATACCATCTCAATGTCTTCTTCTGATTCAGTGTCATTGTCATCAGCTCTATTCTGAGCTAGGTAACAAGCTTTCTTCCCTTTGTCCTTGTAGTCTTGGGTATCTCTTTTCTCAGATTGACAGTTGCTTTGGTAATCTCTATTATCACCTCTATCAAACTTCTTCTCATATGATCTATCATTTCCTTTATCATCTTTTCTTTTATTTGGACATCTTGCAACAAAGTGTCCAGCTTATTTACAATTAAAACATACAAGTGGTAATTTACCTTTGTATCTACCTTTTCCTCTTTGCAATATTCTGGCCATTAGTGCTTCAATCTCATCAAGTCCTTGATCCTCATTGTCACTGTCACTATCATTTCTAATAGCATGTCTATGACTTGAGTTACTTATCTTTAAAGAAGATTTGAATACAAATTCTATAGATGGTAAGACACTATTATCAACGTTAATCATCTCGAATGAAATTAGTCTACCAATTAGACTATCTAGAGTAACTATATTGTTTGCAACTAATCTCATTTCTTGAATAGAAGAAACTCTAATAGCATATGCAAGCAGTAAGGTTCTTAAGATTTTACTTACCACTATCTCCTCTTCAAGTACACCTCCAACTCCTTGAATAGCATTGACTATCTCTTTGATTCTTTAGCTATACCGAGTGATATTTTCTCCTTCTTTCATCCTTAGGTCATCAAACCTCCCTCTTAGCCTTTCTGCATTTGCTCTTAGTACATTGGCATCTCCTCCATGTCCCAGCTTCAACTTATCCCACATTTGCTTTGCAGAGGTGCAGGTTTTGACATCTTCAAACTCAACATCAGAGAGTGATGATGCAAGTTATATCATCATGTAATTGTGCTCATGCTTTACTCTTAATTGCTCAAGAGTGTGAGGTCCTGTAGGAAACACATATTCAGTATCTAATTATTGAACAATATCATCCCAGGACTTGATAGGTGGAGTCTTATTCTGCTTTGCCATGATGCAAAGTTGTCTTTATTCAACTTGGGCACATCTTGTCTGTTCATCTTGTGATCTTTAGCTTGAGCTGTTAAACTCCCTTTCTAAGCACCCAAGCTCTGATACCAATTGTTAGTAATAACTAAGAGGGGGGGGGGGATGAATTAGTAGCCTCAAAAATATTCCAATAATCAACCCAAAAACTTAGTACCACAATATTAAGCCTCTAGTTATCTTCAGTCCTATAAGATGAATGCCTTCAAATACAATTGTCAAATTACTAATGCTCAAAATACTTTGTTAAACCTTCTACTGTATGTTTACCGAATAACAGTCTGTTAATTTACCGAAACACTATAAATTATCTAGAGTATACCGATCAATCCAGTTAAGCTATGTGTAATGCAAAACACTAAAGTAATGACTCATAAACACATTGACACATGAATTTTTAACGTGGAAACCCTGTTAAGGGAAAAACAGTTGGGACCGGTAACCCAAAATTTTTACTCTTCTAAAGTGAGCTCGGTGAAGAGCCAACCCCATTAAATGTTACAAACACACTGTTAGGTGTGACCTTGTTAGAGGATTTAAAAGTTTATTCTGTCACTTGATATCAAACATCTCTATGCTACCTTCCTTGATCAAACACTCACTTGGCCTGTCAATAGGTATCTGGCATCTCATGCTATCTTCATGATCAAACTTTTTGACACTCCTTGGGATGTATCTCAATATAGAAAGGATCTTTAAATCCTGCTCGGTTAATAGACTTTCTGAATCAATGGTTAAACTGAAACAATATGACCTGTTCACATATACAACTTATACTTGCAGATTTTCAGATCTATTGTAATCTCATAAAACTAATTTGATCAATATATCTCTATTAATATCTTTTCTCCACTTTAGTTTTTCTCGGTGATGTTGTGCTCTATTGCTCAGTGTCAGCAGAAAAATTTAGCTCTTTCCTCAGCTTGATTGATTAGGATTTCTATGAAGTTGCTCTTCATTAGTTTGTCTTCAGCATCCTCATTTTATTCATTCACCCACTCAATTTGTAATGAATTAAGTTGTCTCTTTTATAGACATGATATCACCGTTGTTAGGTTCTTGATTTTCTTGATCTTGGCATGATCCGCAAACTTAGCCAATTAGATTTATAGAAAAACTCTTGTTTTATCTCTCAGAGATCTTCTTGCCAACTGGACAAAATGGCTTTAAATACTTTACTTATCTCTGGCTTTATCTAGTTGATGAAAACAAAGATAACTACCAGTTAAGTCCATATTTAGCTCTTCTAGCTAGATATTTTGTCATTTCTGAACTCAAGTTAATTTTGGTGTTTTAACTCTTTGATAGCTTCGGTCAACACTCTAATTCTCCTTGGGATTCTCCATTGGTTTACACTATGTTTCTGGCCATCGGTTATGCTTGTGATTCTGCTCGTCGATAATGCTCATTAGTGTTCTTGCTCGGGCATCACTGTGATTTGACTTTCGATGATATCTGTCCGTCGGGTTCCACTAGCCATCGGTGTTTGAAATCACATTGTGAATGCTTGTCTTTTATGCATTACTGAAAGCATAATCTTTATCTCTCTAATTCTCTAAAGTCTTTGACTCTTTGATTATAACTAATTATATTATATCAAGTTGACATCAATGAAAATATAATCCATTAACTGATTTAATGTCTTGCATTATCCTTCTATATTTTGGTGATCAAATTTACATCTTCAAACATTCAATTAGTTACATGTCATTAGAACATGCTCAACCTTGACTTGGTGCCATTCTGAACACTGGGCTACAAAAGCTATCACATCACGCTTAAGCCCTGGCCAAAAATACAGTGGCCTCAAATCAAAAATCATCTTGTTTACCCCCGGATTTCCTGCAAATGGAGTGCAATGCATCTCCTCAAGTACTATCTTCCTCAACCTTGCTCGGTCGGGAATATACATCCTATTCTGGTATCTCATAATACCATCATCCTCAAAAGAGTATCCATCAAAATGGTGATCTGATGGATCATTGTGCAATGATGAATTGACCATCTCATAATGATCATCACCTAGAAGCTCTTGAAACACGTGATCCCTCAATCGTGTCCTAGAAGTAGAGATAGCTGTAATATGTCTACTTCTACTAAGAGCATCTTCCACTCTATTCTCCTTGCCCTTAATGTACTCAATGTCAAATTCGAACTCACTCAGAAACTCCAATCAACGTCTCTATCTACCATTGAGATTAGGCTATGTGAAGATATACCTAAGTCCCATGTGATCCATTTTCAACTTAAATGACTTACCCAAAAGGTAGTGTCTCCACATCACTAAAGCATGCATAATTGCTGCCAATTCCAAGTCATTAGGTGCGTAGTTAACCTCATACTATTTCAGCTTCCATGAATCATAAGCCTCTACCTTACCATCCTGCATAAGCACACCTCCAAGACCTTCACCTGAAGCATATGTAATCACTATGAAATGCCCAATCAGATATGGTATAATCAAGATAGGAGCGGATGTGAGTTTTTATTTCAACAACTGGAAGTCTCCTTCACATACAACAGTCCACTTGTATCTTTTACCTTTCCTCTAAAGGGATGTAATAGGTTTTACAATCTTGGAGAAACCCTCCACAAACTTCTTATAATAACCTGCGAGTCCCATGAATCTTCTAACTTCACTCACATTATGTGGAGCTGGCCACTCAAGTATGGCTTTAATCTTTGTCGGATCTACTACAATTCCATCTGCAGAGATAATGTGGCCCAAGTAATGAATCTCCTTCTGATAGAAAGAACACTTAGATAGCTTCCCAAAAAGCTTCTTATCTCTAAGTCACTGTAAAACTATTCGTAAGTGTTCCTTATGCTCCTTGTCATGCCCAAAAGTTGGGCAAAAACACACAAACAAAATTTTTAAAACACACTAAAAAGGAGATGTTATGCTACCCCAAAGGTATAGCAAGTGCATGCAAAATGGTGTAGGGGAGAAATAGTAACCGAAAAAGGTCATATGGGGTAGGATAGCTCTTAGAACTGTCGTACAAGGATTCCTAAACTAGATACCTTGATCGGCATGCAAATCGAGATAGTTGACTAAAAGTCAACTACAGTTGACCAAAAGTCAACTATTCTCTAAAATATATGGAAGGGAGTTACAAGGGCCTACTAAATCCTATGGGGGGCTAAGGCACGCAAACTGAGACGACTGACCATAAAGTCAACCCATGTTGACCAAAAATTCAACTGTCTCTGAAAGTCATGAAATTGAAACCCTAGGGTCCAGAGGCTGCAGGGATCACCTGGTTCAAATATCGAGACGATCGGTCAAGGTATGACCACGGTTAACCATAAGTCAACCGTGCATCAAATGGGTCAAAGAGGACAATAAAATGCCTAACAAAGGTATAATGCAAAAATAAGGGGTTAATATGACCCCCTCTTAACGATACTACGCTGAACGTCTTACTCATGTTAGAAAATAAATTCATCATTATAAAACACGTTCTAACCCTGACAATATTATAATCTTTAACATCATTTCCCAATTTAAAGATTTAAATGCTAAAAAAAAAATTAACATACTCTAATTTGAACAATTATAAATCTAACTTTCAAACATTGATTTAAATCATAATAAAGGAAATCTATGATGATACTAAAGAAAACAATATAAATTTTAAATTTATTAAAGAATAATGTATACCGTAAAATCAAATTTAATTTAATCATACGATATATTCTTACTTAATAATAACCACTTTAAAACTAAACTTAACTCTATTTTAAACATTCTATATAAGATAAGTCTAAGATTAAAAATCTAATTAACTCTAACTCATTTATCAATTTATATTCTATTTTAAACCAACCAAAATTTAATCGATCCAGTAAACTAATACCTAAGATTTGAAACTTTATAAAAAAAAAACACATTCCTATTTAATATAAACTAATGCCCCAAGCCCTAAATATCCTTATGCATTACCTATAATTCATAAATATTATAATCATATATAACCCAAAGGATGAAACCATACAAAAAAGCTAAAATTTAATAAACTATCCGCCAAATTCCTTTTTCCCTAACCCTAAAGGATTTTCGGCAAGGAGGCGATGAATTTCAATGCAGAGGGAGGGGATTTGAAAATGGTGCCGCGTAGGGGGGCGGATTGGGTGGAGGAAGGGTTTACTACGTCATAGGGCAGCCACGACGGAAGAGGGAGGGAGGGAGGTGCTGGTGAGCGCGCACAGAGGTGGTGCCACCGAGCGGGGGAGTGGGTGTGGGCGGCGGTCCACGCCACCCCACTGTGTAACCACAATGGGTGGGCGCAGGCATGGACAACGCCCCTCCCCACTGTGTGTACACAGCGGGAGGCCCAGTCTCCGTGATCTACAGGATGGGAAGGGCTCGGCCTTCCCTCCCAAAACAAAATTAAAAAAAAACTTCGCTTCCCTTTTTCTTACAGTAATAATTATATTTATTTTTATTTAATCTTACCAATATTATAATGTTTAAACATATTTATTACTAAAAACAAAGCATTAAAAATAAATAGTAATATTAAAATGACTGGTGAAGTTGACCGTATACCTGTAAACAGTGGGCATTTAGGAGCAATTTTTTAAAAATTAAATTACATGGTTGAATTCCATATTTTATTCTAAATACAATGGTGGAATAAAAATTTAATTTTAAGCATAATTTTTTTGAAATAATTTCGAGAATTTCCTCTTAAGTGTGGGAAATATATTAAAGTCTCTCTTTTTTTTAAAACACTAAACTACAAAATAATTTATTTGCACCATCACATGTATTGTTAAAAAGAATTATGCTCTTTTACCTTAATCATAAAAATATTGTCATAAGGAATCATAATTAAACATAAGAATCAACTTTACCATAAGGGTTTTACATTTCTTTATAAGCAAATTTAACATTATGCATAGTATTAAATTTCAATCGCCTCTTTGATTATCATTATAAATTTAAGAGTGCTATTACATAAAAGTCCTATTTTTACAATAAGTCACTAAAAAAAATAAGGATTACAATTTCCTTAAAGCCTTAATACACTTGCAGTATTGAAATACTGAAACCTTCAAATACAATGGTTACAAAACTTAAAAATTGTACACTATGGATATAACGATATTTTTAAAACAATAATGATTACAATCATACTCCAAGGCCAAGTCCTTGTACAAACTTTGAAAAGATGAAAGAAACATAAAACATTGAAGGCCATAATGCCAATAATTCCAGTGGTACTGATCTTCCACATAATGGTAATATGCAATCTTTGAACTCCATCAGAACCTAAAAACAAGATGAGGTTGACCATGGAGGCTCACCTCCCAACCTAGGCCTTTACAAGGTCACCCCCGAGTTTGGGGATCCAATCTGGAATGGGATACAAACATGCATACACCACTAACAAACAATGCAAGCAGAAAATTCATAAAAAAGAAAACTTCCCAATACAAGGGTAAACAAGAGGAGGGTCTCCAAGAGGCCTTCTTGAAATAGGGGTAGTGGTAGACCTTGCAATAGGAGAAATGCAAGCATTAAAACATAAAACTCAAGCCACACATGGACCCGATATGACCATCTTCTCAAGATGCAGTCATGAAGTAACCTCCTTATGCCCCCCAGATGCCCTTAGGCCCTACTTGGCATCATGGGTATCGTGAAACCCCGTGTATATCCCTCCACACATGGGAGACTCTACACTAAAACTAGAATCATTCCAACTACCCCTTCAAGGTTACTCTTCCCTCCCAAGGGTGAGTGTGCCTTGAAGATACCCATTTGGAATCCAACACATAGTAAGGACAACATAAAATAAATACATCAAATTTCAAAATTTAAAATAACTTTTAAAAAAAAAATATAGGACTCCATTAATGGAGTTTCAAGCTCAAGAACACACATGAAAAAAAATAAAATTTACTTCTAAGAGATCCAACCTTAATTCCAAGCTAAAATGAGGAATGGATTGGTGTTGAGCTATCCTTCCTAAGCTCCTTCTCCAAAAGCTCCTTCAAACAAAATTCTGTCTCTAAGGGTAGAGAGTGGGTGAACACTCAACTCATCCTAAATCCTTCCCTAAATAGGCAAACCTCCAACAAGAATAAGGCTTAACCCAAAGGTGAGGTGACCCTAACCAACCCTTAACTATCCACTTGCCTAAACTCTCCAAGGGTGAAGTCAAATGAAACTTGGGTAGAAGAGAGAGTGAGGTTAACCAAAGTTACACTCCTCTTCAAATTCACTCAAGTCTAAAAATGACACTCTAAGGGAGCAATAAATGAGTTTAGAGGCTCATTAAAGATATAAAATGACCCCTAACCCATAGTGTACCAAGTTGGGTAACTAAAACTGACCGATTACCTCCTGGGAGCCCAAAAGACCCTCCTAAACTAACCCTGAAGTTAACCTACAGATTTCTAAGTCAAGAAGAATTTCTAGAAACTTCCAACCTTGGGGTAAGCTTGGGTACTACTCTTAGGTAACCTTAGTTAACCCTATAACTAAACATGGTTCTCTTTACTAGCCATGTCAACATTAAATTGCAACACTTGCCAAATTTGGCACATTAAATTAAAACAAATGGCATGACTCAATCACATGAACATTTACTAATCTAATTATACACATGCAAACCACGTTTATGAAATAACCACATAAACAACGAGGTCCATGTTTCTTTATATAAATAGGACCTTGGAATGCACAAAAATTTACATAGGTTTCAGTATTGGGTCCCCAATTTAGTTCCATGGTCAACTTTTCATGCACACTCAATGCACACATCATTAGATCCAAAAAAACATGATATGAAAGAATACACGACATCCTTAATATACATGCATATAAACCACATCTACATTAGAACTGAAATAACCTAGCATTGGTTTCCTAAACCAAATTCATCATATTACATTTATACACTTAAATCTCATATACGACATCCTGAAGCAAAACATAAGGCATCTCAAATGTACCCTGATTACATAATCAAGTACTAAATATATAACACAGGATCCTACCGATCCTCAAATGTATAAAAATTCTCCAATAGTCAAAGTATGTCAAAGCATAAACTACTGAAAGCATGAGTAACCAAATAGTAAAACTATGACAGTCTAATGTAGGTCTCATACTCCTCCATGGTCTTGGAGTAAATCAAGATTTCATCAATGAAAATATCAACAAAGTTATCTAGACAATATTTGAACACACTGTTCATCAAGTTCATAAATGTTGTAGGTGCATTAGTCAATCCAAAAGGTAAAACGAAAAACTCATAATGTACATACCTTGTCCTGAAAGCTATTTTGGATATGTCCTCTTCTTTGATTTGGAGTTGATGATATCCGGTCTCAAATGAATCTTAGAGAACATAGTTTCTCCCTTCATCTCATCGAATAGTTCATCTATTCATGGAAGTGGATACCTGTTCTTGATAGTCACCTTGTTAAGCATTCTATAATCTATGCATAACTGCAAGGTACCATCTTTCTTCTTCATGAAGATAACTGGAGCTCCCCATGGTGACACACTAGGGAAAATGAATAAGCTCAAAGGGTCTTTTCTCACCCAAAAGTAATGTTGGTTTACCTAAATCATCAAGACATTCAACTGACTTGTCCTTACAATTTACTAATGCCTTATGTTTAGTCAGCCAATTGATGCTCAAAATGACATCATAGGAACCTATTGGGGCTACAGAAATATTTATTTGCATCTGAAAGTTTGGAAGTTATAACTCACTGCAAGCCAAACATTGCTTAACCTTATGCTCTACCCTATTTCCATATTCTAGCATCCATGATTCAGACATATATCCATGTCTAACTGATAAATGAGAAACAACTCTAGGATCTATAAAATGTTTTGTAGCTTCTGTATCAATCAAAATAGAAACATTTTGGCCAAAGAGCTTACCGGCTAATTGGATCGGGGTAGCCTAAAAGTTTGCCTGTCTACATTCAATTGCTGCATGAATCTAACGTTGAGTCTGGAGACCCTTCCCATCTCTATGATCCATACGCTGAGGGCATGAACTGACGTAATGATCACCTCCATAAGTGAAACAACCATCCACTGGTCCTTTCCTACCCTTAGGCCTGTTCCTCATATTGTCATTCCTATTGTTGCCTCTATTATGATACTGAGCCTCATGGTTGTTGGGATTTGTACCTGCATTCCCTGTACCTTTACCTCTCATATTCCAAACCTGCTATCATCTAGAATCTCTAGGTCGATTGTCCTAGAATTTCCTCTTAAGTCCTTGAGAGGTATTAGTTCTCTGATTAACCTTTACTGAAGACACCTATTGTAGTTTATGTTCCTGCCTCAATGCCTTCCTGAAAGCAAAGTCCATAGTTTCAGGCTCATTCATGTCAACTTCAGATCCTATCTCAGGATGTAAGCTAAGAATAAAATTTTGGGTTCTAAACCGCTCATCCTGTTGGCACTGTGGCACACACTTGACCAAGTGGCAAAACCTCTCATGATACTGAGTAACAGACAAAACTCCATGTATCAGGTTCTAGAACTCAGCCACTTTATGGTCATAATATAACTATGGTAACCACCTCTTACAAAATAGTACAAGAAAATCATCCCAAGAGATCTCACCAAGTTGCACCCTCTTCTTAGCCATCTCATTATTCCACCATGTACCATCTTCCCCAGTAAACTGAAAAGCACCCCACATAGCTCTAGAGTCTGACAGAAAGATTGTGAACATGGAAATACTTTTCCATGGATACAATCCATACCTCAGCCTCATCACCAATGGTATTACTATTTAAGGTAGGAGGTATGACCTCTTGAGGTCCTTGCTCAGTTCCTCTACTATTCTTTCCCTATTATTGGGTACTGCTGTAGCCGTAAGATCAACATTATGTTTCAACTGCTCTTCATTCCTTGTATCCTCTTCTTGTTTCCTTTGAGCCTCAAGCCTCTGATCCTCTTCCTATTTATGTTGGGCTTCAAGTCTAAGATCTTCTTCCCTCTTCCTTCTCTCCTCACCACGCGGTCTACCTCTCAAATCCTTCTCAAGATTATCTATACGCTCTCCTTGCTGCTGCAAGAGATTACCCTGCTGGGTTAAGAGAGCCAAAATCTGATCAAGCCTCTAGTTAGATTTGCCATTCTGATCATTTCTATAACTAGCCCATTTACTATTGCTCATATCCATGGTGTCAGATTATCTCCTACACTAAGCATAAGTACACAATTTAAAAATAGAAGACCCAGGTCCAAATGTCTAAACACAACTCTTATACCACATATAAAGACTAATTTTTCCAATAAAATCCACATAAGCTAAACATGCTAAAATTTCTCCTATGTCGATTCCATAGTCATAGTTAGTCAATCACTAATGACTAATCGACCAAAAATTTCAAGTAAATCAAGTAATCATGAACACATAATTCTATTTCCATTCATTCATTTCAACATTATATAAAGATAATACAACCAAGAGTAATTGACCATACTGTCAAATCACAATAATCCATGAACTATAAGATTACAATGTTCAATATATCCAGATGCTGACGATCTATGTCAAGCACCTTACATCATAATGGGAATATAATAAAAATACATCATGTATAAGACCATAAGTCCATAAAATCAACATCATGAATGCCATTGGACAACTACCCATCTGCATGCTTCGGTCTCCTAAGCCTTCAAACTCCTGTTCAAATATAAATCTCGAGACAAGGGTGTGGTTCATGGGATTAATCCACCCAACCATGGAGTGGTTAGCTCCCCTAGGGCTCATCTTGAAATGAAGAGCGCACCAACCCCGCCCAAAAAGTCTATCTCTTGGCACTGATGGATAAGAAGGAATCTGGTGTGTTTGTTATTTCTAACTACTTTCCACAAGTTTCTAAATAGATTTTATTCACAGATTTAGGAAGATGAAACATAACCATACACATTTAAGAAAACATGTGTTACCAAGTTTTGGCCAAAGCACTTTTAAAACCAGACTTCTACTGGCAGGTAATGCAAAAATTAAATTACCCTTTCCTGGGATTCCACATGCTACACCTTCCTTTTCAATTTCCAATTTGAAATAAAACATAAAAACAACACCACAGCAAAAATACAGCATAAAGAAAATAAGTTTTCCTCATTTCAATTCTATTCCAAACTTTGATTTGAAAATTTGTCTCTTTGTTTAAATTATGTAAGTATAAGTTTTTGAATGAATGGAAAGATCACATGCTGATCAAAATAAGATAAAATCTTCTATGTTTCCTAAGTGATCCTTTTTATAAAATTTCCCAAACAAGTTTTCCATATATCCTTTCTAAATCTCAAGTGAAGTTGAATTATTTTCAACAAAAATTGAACTAACATGATGCTAGAAATCTTCCACAGAATGAATTATATGCACCAACAGAATAAAATGGTGGAGTTTTTGGTAATTTCTGGTTGTATTCACAGAGGTACAGACAAGAGAAGGGAGATTTGAAAATTCTACGTTGGACAAGTTGGAAATGTAAGCAAAGAAAAAGGATATACGCTGATAAATCCCAATGTCACTGGCTCCTATCAAGAAAAGAACTTCAATATATATATATATATATATATATATATATATAGTATCATTGGAAAATGGAAGCACTTCCATTTAGGACTGGTTTATCCCTCTGAGTAAGTGGTTTGGGGTCATGTCAAACGCCTTGAATGGGTCTTTGACTTGGATCTGGTTTTTTCCCATGTTTTGCCCTATTTTCCACTTCTCTCTTACCTATTTCTGGCATATTTCTCTAAAATCTTGAGGTTCTTGACCTCAGGGTCAAGGTTGACCTTCTGGGTCAAGGTCAACCTTGACCCTAACCCAGAGTCCAAATTTCAAATTCCCAAGATCTTTGAATGTTGGGGTTCGGAAAGAGTTATTTCCCACTTCCGGGTCGACTTTTTTGGACTCCGAAGTAATGAATCTTAAAGGGATATTTAGTATAGGTCCACTTTTAGAGGTATAGGCCTAATTGGAATTTAATTCTCCTATGTCGAACTCTCTAGAAGTTTGTACCCTAGACTTGTATATAAGGAAGCCTTCTCCTCTCATTTTCTCTAAGACACAAGAAGATTAAGAAATCGATTGAAGAATAATCTATGCATGATCTATCAAATCATTCAAGCATTCAAGCATTCAATCCTTCAAGCATTCAATTCATCAAGGAGATCCATTGGTAGACATTCAAGGATTCAAGCTCTATGGAGCCCTCTTGTTGAAGATTTCTTCATCCACATCCATTCAAGATTCTTCCTATTCCAAGATCCATTCAAGATTGGTGTTGACAATCTAAAGGAAATTGATTTGAGACATCCTACATTCTACATTCTACATCCATTTGTCACATTCATACTTGTGGATCCAAGGATTTGAATCCTCCACAAGGGTTTCAACATAAGCAAGGTAAATTTTTCTATTTACTTTGTTTATTACTACAATTTCAATTCTATTATAAGGTTAATTCAAAAAATGGTGTTTTACCAAGGCAAACCCCTCCCCCCCAAAAAAAAAATCATTTTTCTTGCATGTACAGGTACGAAATAACGAATCATAGAGTAGATTTGAATACCCTTTTCAACAAAATTTTAGGATCCGCGAACAGAATTTTTGTCAGAGTAGCGCAAGTCAAGGTCGACATAAAGGGGTCAAGGTCGAACTACATCTAGGTCAAGGTTGACCTAGAGTAGAAAAGGAAAAGATTTCTGGGTTTTTTCTGTCTCTATGTTTCTGTTCCAGATTTGGTTGCAGAATTTCCAGAAACTCAGTACAAACATCAGAAAATAGCAATTTCTAGATATGCTATACTTTGAGGTTAGTATTTATCTTCAATTCATTTCAATTAAGGTTTTTATCATTTTAGATCTATTACACACTCTCCTTCTCTCCCTCCTCATTCACACAAATCGAGAATATAAGGTTTTCCTCTCTTCTTATTTCCAATCGATTGATTCATTTGTGCATTGACCATTTTCTTGTGGTTGATCAATTTTGATCTTTCCTTTGTAAATTTGGGGCTAGGAGGAAAATCTTATCTTCCCCAAACCTTTCAAGTGTGAAGAGAATTAATCATCTCACCATAGATATATATTATATTTTCCCTTTATATTTTGGTGAACCCGCTTACGACAACTCTTTCATTTATGGTGTTAGATTTACATTTCATGTTAGATCTTGCATGCATATTAGATTAGCCTTCTTTTATGTTCTTGCATTTACATTTTCCTAATTTAGTTCATTTGTATTTCATTGGTGTATGAGCTTTACTACCTCTAGTCCTACTTATAATATCCCAATTAGAAGAAGTCACAAAATTATGGGTTCCTTTGATCCCGAGTCTTCCTCTCCTTTCCTTAGGGTCCCAGATGACAATTTGATCACTCATGATTCTAATCCTTGTACAAAGCATAACTCTTCTCACTCATCTCATGATGAGGATGATGCTTTAAGAGTTCCCCTCGAACAAGTCCAAAAAATTTTAACTGAACTTGATAAAATGAGAAATTGGCTTATTCAAGAAAACCATAATCAAGATTCTATTCAAGCTATAGAGGCCCTTAAGAAATTCCTTCGTGATAGTGATCCAGGTGTTAATCTCTTGTGTGGTTTTACTCATCTTGTGCATTTAAATGTCAAACCTTTAGCTCAAGAAGTTTAGGATCTAGGATTCACTCCTCCTATCACTAGTGTGGAACCTTCTTCCGTTCCTTTACCTAATATTCCTACTTATACTCCTCCTTTAGTGACTTATCTCTTCAATATTCCAATCCTCTAGATTTGAATCTTCCACTTGCATCTCTTCCTATTAGTTTTCCACTGGTGTCTCTACCTACCTCACAACCTTCTTACCATAGTGTTCCTTTCACCTATTCCAACCCTCTTCCAACTATGGTTCCAAGTGTTCCACCTATTGTGTCTTCCATTCCCGCCACTTCCTAAACTTTTCCTAGTGTTCCTAATGTTTCTATGCCTCTTATTTCTTCTAATGATTCCACAATCATTAGTCTGGCTCAAACTGTGTCTTCTTTACAACAAAAACTTGCATCCTTAACTCAATTCGAGTTTATTATTCCTACATGTGACATGGGTAGTCCTTTATCCCTAGACATTATTCATGCTCCTGTCCCTCAGCAAGCTGATATGACTCATCTTGAGAATTACAATGGTAAGGGAGATCCTGTCACTCATGTTAAAACATTTCAAATCCTTTGTAGTGACTATTCTCGTGACCATAGGATTTTAGCCAAGTTGTTTGCTAGAGATTTTCATGATAAGGCCTTACAATGGTATTTTTCCTTGCCTTCTTATTCTATTGATTCTTTTCCAAAACTTGCTAATGCCTTTATCCAATAGTTCCAAAATAACATTGGTCTGTAAGTGTCCTTAACTAATTTGATGCATTGTAAACAAAATACTAAAGAAAAATTGACTGAATTTATTGGCAGATTTAAGCATTTGTATGCTCAAATTTTTTTATCTTGTTCCTGATATTGATATTAAGCATATGTTTATTTCAAATTTGCAAAAGGATATTAGAGATAAGATTCTTCTTACTGAATTTACCTCTTTTCAACAAATTTGTGCAGCGCTTCATCTTTATCAATTACAAGTGAGTTAATTTGACAGTAACACTCCAATGGCTCCTATTCCAATTAATAAGAGTGATGCTTCTCCTAATACCAACAAGTTTCATAAACCTAACAACTATTTCAAGATAAATAAGAAAGAAAATGTAGTTGATGATCAAGTTGTTGTTGCATCCAACAATGCCACTTCTGCATCCACTGCTTTTTGTCTGAATTGTACGTTTACTCCTCTTTCTAAATCTTTACATTCTATTATGAGTAAGTTTTTGAATTCTAATATGATTACTTTGCCTCATATTTGACCTCTTCTTCCTACTACGATGGCATCCAAACCCTTTGATCCCAAAGCCTTTTGTCAATACCATCGTTAGAACGGCCATGATAGTGAGAAGTGCTATTCTCTAAAACATAAGGTTCAAGACTTAATTGATTCTTATTCTTTATCTGCTAATAATTTTGATGGTAGTGGGAACAAATATGTCTCTCCTCCTAATCAAAACCTCCAAATCTATACGAATCCTTTTCCTACACATGATACTAATACTATTGTCCAGCCATCTTCTATGGATATTGTTTATGATTCAAAGATGGATGATCTCAATCATATTGTTAACCATGTGGAGCATGTTTTTTTGTCTCAATGTGTATCACCACCCCAACCTCAATCTCAACCTCCTATTCAATTTCCTCCACCTCAACCTCAACTTCAAGTTTTACCTCAACCTAAGCCTAAACCGAAACCTCAAACTAAACCTTGCAAACAACCTGAAAATAAAAGACCTAGGGAACTCTTGATCACCTCTGATGATTCTGAGACTATTAAAGCTCCTGATGGTCCCCTCCTCATTTATGCTCATATTTCTAATATACCTACACATGGTTGTCTTGTTGATCCGACATCCTTAGTCAATGTCATTACCGAAGAAAACCTTTTTTTGAAGAACTTACAACGTGATTGTTATAATAAATCTGATGTGTGGATCCAAACTTGTAATGGTTTTCTCTATCCATCATTTGGTTCTATTAACTTTCCTGTTGAACTTATTGGTAAAGTTGTGGACACTACCTTTGTCGTTGTCCATACTTCTGATCAATTTCAAGTTAATCTTGGTTTACCTTGGTTGACTACTATGCATGTTGTTTCTTCTCCTATCCATAAGTGTATTAAGTTCATTCATGATGAAGAAGTGAAAAAAATTAATCATAGTTTATATCAACCTTCTAGGCCTAGCGATTGTGCTACTCTTGACTTCTTTTGGCCTTCATTACCTAATTCATGTTCTTCTCGACCTGATAACCTTTTTCACTCATATCAAGCCTATAAACATCGCAAGATTGTTGAGTTAAGCATGCCTCAGATGGATCTTAACCGTGGTCTTTTGCCTACGCATTTCATACCTCCTTTATCCATTTCTTCTAGTTATATTAATCAAGCTCTTAGTGTTTCTTTTCAGCCTATTGAGAATCCTACTAATCCTCCTATAGAACTTGTGAAGGAACCGGTTGTTGTTCCTCCTAGTTCTCAACATGTTTCAAACCAGAAAAAATGTAACTGATCTGCCAATGAACGTCATAAGAAGTGTCTGGCTCAAGCTAAGACCCATGCCTCTCTTCTTCTAAGTTCTTTACCTTCTTTTGACCATTCTATGCCTGATGTGTTGGAAGAAATTAATGTTAATAATGCTATTAAGATGAATGATTATGATGATTCTATTCATATCTTAGATTCTATTTTGATTAATATTGATGAAGAAGATACTCTTTATGATTCTAATCAAGAATATGAGACTATTGGCATTGATACTGACTTACATAAAATTCTTTCCACACAATTGATAATTACACCTAGTATCAAACATCACAATTCTCAAGAGGATCCTTGTTTGGAACTGGCTATTATTCCTACTTTGTTGGATGTAGTCCCTCTTACGAGTTTCCTACCTTCGCTAAATGATATAGACTGAGATAAGGAGAGTAGGCAACGTGCTTGATTGGTTTTTCCTCCATGGTAGCCTTTTATGTGTTTGCATGTTGTATTGTGCTTCTCCCATAATGTGTTTGCTAAATGTTTGTTAGATTCTTTTATATGACCCTTGTTACTTTGTTGGTGCAAGGTGATAAAGGAGTCAAACCTTTTGTACAATTCCTATATATGTATCTCTTTTGTTCTATATGTTGTTTTCATGTTATTTTGTACCTGTGCTATTGTTTGTAAATGTTTTCCTTGCGTAGTTCGCTTGGATTTGTGACATGGTAGCACAAATTCTTTTTGGTCTCCATGTTGTGGTTTAAAAAGACTCTTCTTTGTAACTCTTGCATTTTCTTTCCTCCATTGTGATTATAGTTCTACTTTCTTTGGGGAATGATGTCAATTCATTTGGAATAATATCATATATATATTATCTTATGATCATACTGACCCCATGGTAGGTAGATCCCTTCTGTGTTCTCTGTATGTTTTTGTGGTATTTCCCTTGATTTGTCTTTGCTTGGGGGCATCTCTTAGTGGAAACATAGTTAGTGGAGTTGTTTATGTTTCTGTTAAAGCCATTGCTCATGTTAAAGTGTTAGTAATGAATTTATCATGGGGGCATACGCTCTGCTCACTTTTTGCACGCATGCACCTTCAAAATATTTTCAAACTTAAATTTTTTTTTTCCCTTTATGGATTAGAGACTAATCCTTAAAGCATGAATTTTTACCTTATAGGATCTCTTGATCCCTCTAGTTTCAATTTACAAAGTTTTGATCCCTTAAGGTCGGAA
This sequence comes from Thuja plicata, assembly GCA_018584345.1. Lineage (NCBI taxonomy): Eukaryota > Viridiplantae > Streptophyta > Pinopsida > Cupressales > Cupressaceae > Thuja > Thuja plicata. Next base: position 753,257 of record MU226480.1, read on the forward strand.
GGTGTTCTTAAGAATGGATCTCACTAGTTTTGACTTTGCTCTTTTGGAATAGAATATTCCTAAGGGTGAATCCTTGATGGGTTGACTAGTGAGTAGCCACATTAACTAGGCAGTTCAACTCCATCTTTCCAGTTGCACTATTTTCCTTGTGTGATTCACAATGGGATATAAGTTCTCATTGGGTTAGGTAATCACACCCTCTCTCTCTTTTTCTTTGACTGGTGATGTCTCTCTTATTGTAATCTTGGGGTTGACAAAAACTTGAGTCCCTAGGGGCTTGAGGATTTCTTTGTCCCTTTGATTCCAATAAAATTATCTTTTCTTTATGATCTCCTTTACCAAGAGTTTACATTGAGTCCATACTCTTGCTAAAGTGGGGGCTAAATGTATCATTGGAAAATGGAAGCACTTCCATTTAGGACTGGTTTAGCCCCCTGAATAATGGGTTTGGGGTCATGTCAAATGCCTTGAATAGGTCTTTGACTTGGATTAGGTTTTTTCCCATGTTCTCCCCTATTTTCCACTTCTCTCCTACTTATTTCTGGCATATTACTCTGAAACCTTGAGGTTCTTGACCTCAGGGTCAAGGTCAACCTTCTGGGTCAAGGTTTAACTTGACATTAACCTAGGTTAGGGTCAACCTTGACCCTGACCCAGGGTCCAAATTTCAAATTCCCAAGATCTCCGGATGTCAGGGTTTGGAAAGAGTTATTTCCTACTTCCGGGTCGGCTATTTCAGACTCCAAAGTAATGAATATTAAAAGGATATTTAATATAGGTCCACTTCTAGGGGTATAGGCCTAATTGGAATTTAATTCTCCTATGTCAGCTTCTCTAGAAGTTTGTACCCTAGACTTGTATATAAGGAAGCCTTCTCTCATTTTCTCTAAGACATAAGAAAATTAAGAAATCAATTGAAGGATAATCTATGCATGATCTATAAAAGAATTCAAGCATTCAATCATTCAAGCATTTAAGAATTCAAGCCTTCAAGCGTTCAATTCATCAAGGAGATCCATTGATAGCCATTGAAGGATTCAAGCTCTACAGAGCCCTCTTGTTGAAGATCTCTTCATCCACATCCATTCAAGCTTCTTCCTATTCCAAGATCCATTCAAGATTGGTGTTAAAGATCTAAAGTAAATTTATTTGAGACATCCTACACTGTACATTATACATTCTACATCCATTTGGTGCATTCATACTTCTGGATCCAAGGTTTCAAATCCTCCACAAGGGTTTCAACATAAGTAAGGTGAATTATTCTATTTACTTTGTTTATTACTGCAATTTCAATTCTATTATAAGGTTAATTCAAAAAATAGGGTTTGAATAAGGAAAATCCCTCCCCCCAACAAAAAAAATCATTTTTCTTGCAGGTACAGGTAGAATCATAGAGAAGATTTGAATACCCTTTTCGAAAAACTTTTAGGATTCGTGAGCAAAATTTTCGTCAGAGCAGTGCAGGTCAAGGTTGAGATAAAGGGGTCAAGGTCAAACTAAATTTGGGTCAAGGTTGACCTGGAGCAGAAAAGGAAAATATTACTAGGTTTTCTCTGTCTTTATGTTTTTGTTCCAGATCTGGTTGCAGAATTTTTAGAAACTCAGTACAGACATCAAAAAACATCAATTTCCAGATCTGCTATACTTTGAGGTTAGTATTTGTCTTCAATTCATTTTAATTAAGGTTTTTATCATTTTAGATATATTACACACTCTCCTTCTCTCCCTCCTCATTTACACAAACCAGGAACGTAAGGTTTTCCTCTTTCTTATTATTTCCAATCGATTGATTCATTTGTGCATTGACCATTTTCTTGTAGTTGATCAATTTGGATCTTTCCTTTGTAAATTTGGGGCTAGGAGGAAAATATTATCTTCCCCAAACCTTTCAAATGTAAAGAGAATTAATAATCTCACCATAGATATATATTATATTTTTCCCTTTACATATATATTTTGAAGTTCTTTTCTTGATAGGAGCCAGTGACGTTTGGAGTTCTCGATGTATATCCTTTTTCTTGGCTTACATTTCCAACTTGTCCAACGTAGAATTTTCAAATATCTCTTCTCTTGTCTGTGCCTCCATGAATACAACTATAAATTATCAAAAAATCCACCATTTTATTGTGTTGGTGCATATAATTCATTATGTGGAAGATTTCCAGCATCATGTTAGTTCACTTTTTGTTGAAAATAATTAAACTTCACTTGAGATTTAGAAAGGATATATGGAAAACTTGTTTGGGAAATTTTATAAAAAGGATCACTCAGGAAATGTAGAAGATTTTAGTTTATTTTGATCAACATGTGATCTTTCCATTCATTCAAAAACTCAGACTTACATAATTTAAACAAAGAGACAAATTTTCAAATCAAATTTTGGAATAGAAATGAAATGAGTAAAACTTATTTTCTTTATGATGTATTTTTGCTGTGGTGTTGTTTTTATGTTTTATTTCAAATTGGAAATTGAAAAGAATGGTGTAGGATGTGGAATACCAAGAAAGGGTAATTTAATTTTTGCATTACCTGCTAGTAGAAGTCTGGTTTTAAAAGTGCTTTGGCCAAAGCTTGGTAACACATATTTTCTTAAATGTGTATGGTTATGTTTCATCTTCCTGAATCTGTGAATAGAATCTATTTAGAAACTTGTGGAAAGTAGTTAAAAATCATAGACACACCAGATTCCTTCTGATCCATCAGTGTCGAGAGATAGACTTCTTGGGAAGGGTTGGTGCACTCTTCATATTTGGATGAGCCCCGAGGAAGATAACCACTCCGTGGTTGGGTGGATTAAGCCCCTGAACCACACTCTCATCTTGAGATTTGCATTTTAACATGAGTTTGATGGCTTAGGAGATCAGAGCATGCAGATGGACAGTTGTCCAGTGGCATTTATGATGTTGATTTTATGGCCTTATGGTCTTGTACATGATGTATTTGTATTATATTCCCATTATGATGTAAGGTTCTCGACATAGATCGACGACATCTGGATATATTGAACATTGTAATTTTATAGTTCATGGATTATTGTGATTCAACAGTATGGTCGATTACTCTTGGCTGTATTATCTTTATGTAATGTCGAAATGACTAAATAGAAATAGAATTATGTGTTCATGATTACTTGATTTACTTAAACTTTTTGGTCGATTAGTCATTAGCGATTGACTGACTATGACTATGAAATCAACATAGGAGAAATTTTAGCATGTTTAGCTTATGTGACTTTTATTGGAAAATCTGTCTTTATATATATATATATATATATATATATATATATATCTATCTATCTATCTATCTATCTATCTATCTATCTATCTATCTATCTATATATATATATATATATCCTTTCTAATTGGTCTACTTTCAGCCTTAATGCCTTAACTAGACTAGTCATTGAAATAAAAATCTCACATATGATCGAGTTTCAGGAAGAGTATAAAAAACGTTGGTTTTAAGGTTATAACTTAATACCCAAATGGGTGGAACAAACAAGTCATATTCTAGCACATTTTTGCTATTGAGAATGTTGTCTACAAGTAGTCAGTGTGACTATGTGGCACCTTTATTATGGAAACATTAACTATACCTACTCAAATTGGCTTTATCACTGCTAGAATACAACCATAAGGAATTTGGTTCTAAGCAGAAATAAAAAAATGGTTCAAGAGAAAAACAAGAATAGACAAATCAGGAAGGACATCAACATCATCTTTAGGGAGAAAATTTTAGCCTTTACTTACTAAAGTTTCACACAAAATAAGTTCTGGTCCAAATTTAAGAATTTTAACATAACAAAATTCCTAGATTTATTTGTCGCACATGTAAACAACAAGCGGTCTTATCAAATAAATTGAAAAGCATAATATAACATTCAAAAAGAGTAAGAGAACCTGGATTTCCCACGACCTGTGTGAATTCCCTGTGAAATCCTTCCACCACATTCTCTACAGCCTGCCAAAGTCTCCTGTGTCTTCTTTTGTTTTTTCCTCCTCCAATTCTCTCCTCCCAACATTTTTGTCTTATTTCCTTTCTCCCTCAAACGTTGCGCTCCCCTATTTCTTTTTTTTGCCTACCTTTTTCTTTCTTATTAGTTTCTCCTCCTGTCTTTTTCAAGTGTCCCTTCCTCCAAATGCTATGAATTTTTATTTTAACTCCCCTTGCATGCGCTATTTTCATTATTTTTCCCCAGCCTCTTCTAAGTCTGTTGCCTTTAATTTATGTCCACCTCTCCCAGTCATCTCTTTTTTCTACCTCCACATGCTCCATGCTGCATTTTTAATCCACTCTTCTCTCCCTTTCTAACTCCCACCCTCCCTTTTCCTACACCATTTTCTTCTCCCCCAAAATGCTGACTCCCCTCTCTTCTTAACTGATGGTTCTCCTTGTTGTTTAAAAGTTATTCTATTAACTCCCAACATGCAAGATAAGCACATAAACTACCTCAATAAGAACTATGACTTAAAGAGAAATGTTTAATATTTAATTTAAGTTGATTCCTAAAAAGATGGAACAATAAAGAAGGGCTATGACACACAGAAGGGGTCCCACATGGGATAAAAAACCTCTATACTCATGAAGAAAGTCTCCACCTCAATAGGAAACACATACACCTCCAATCTCATGAAAAGGTCCCCACCTCAATAGGAGATTGTTCCACCTCTATAGGAATTGTGAAACAAGAAGCATACTGCAAATATCAAACCCACCTTCTAATTAACAACATATTTTTAGCAACCTTAGGGTTGGAAAAATCCCCTAGATCAGTTGTAAACTTCAACCAAAAAAATAGGACCAGAGAGAGCCCTTGAAAACTAGCAGCAATCGCCTAACCACAAGAGAAAATAAACCACTATCCAAACTGAACAAAAGGGACAGTTAAACCTAGAAAAAATGAGCACCAAAATTGAAGAGCACTTCCATCACAATAACAAGAACCTGGCTCAAGCTACACAAATATTGCTAATCAGATCGACTCTCCAAGCTGAAGAGTGGTCACTTCCCTGATCTATATCATGGTAGACACCATCCTTCCCCAACCTCAACCAAGTCTAAAGAATTGCATTATCTTCAAAAAGTGAACAACCTGTTGCATCTCTAGTCACCATAAGAGAAACCCAAAGTTGTCACTCCCACACCCAGTACCCAACAAAAAGAGTGAACACCCATATTATCACCATCAACAAATAGGGGAACGACCCCATATTTAGGATGTCTCAATATTTCCTCCTCACTAATAAATATAGAAGGGCCATTCCCTCCTTCAATAAAAACTTCCTTATTTTAAAAAAAATCTATATAGCCCACCAATCCATAAACCTTGCACTTCCTCCAAAACAGTGAAGATTCATCAAGTCTCTATTCTTGAAACAAAGCACACCAAACCACAAAAATGTTACCCAAGAATGAGGAACACCATCACCACCCCTTGATGAGAGACTCAATAGGCCAAATAGTCCATCATGCACCAGGGAAAAAGTAATTGTACCCCGCCAGATCCCCAAGCTTATAACGGTCCCCATCACACACAATCTTCTGTCAAAAGACATCCCCTCACGAGCTCAACAAAGATCACCCTAGCAAAGAACCCCATAATCACCATGGCCCAACCCAAGATGTAGATGCAACACTCAGTCTGAGTGGTGAATAAAAAAACATGCCTAGTGTTTGGGTGATGCACAGGACATAGAGAATAATCGCTAAAGAATTGCAGAGAAATAGTATAGAAGGAAACAACGTCCCAAACACTTCCCAAGAAACACATTCTTTCCACTAACATAGAAACAAAGGGAAAGCTACAAAAGTTTTAGTCCAGGTGTTTGGAACCACAGCCAAATGCACTCTCCATAAAACTCATTACCAAAACAAAAATAGAGTGTCCGTCGAGCTCCAAAGGAAGATACCAAAATGTTCTCTAACTAATGAAGCACACCCATGGACAACAAAGTCGTTCCCAGACTCAGGGTGACAAGGGCCATTTTAAGAACCAACACAAAGCTAATGAAATGCCCAAGCCCTTGTAAGAAGACAAAGGTTCCCAACCACCAAAACACCTCCCAATCCTTCGTAGATCTGCCAGGATCATCTTCCTCCTCCTGATTCTCATTCCCTCCATCACTAGAATTAAAATTCCCTTGAATCCCTCTCATCCCACTCTAATATTATATGTTAATGTTATGTTAGATATTATGTATTATAATATTTGTTATATTATTCAACTTAATTCATATATGGTTAATATTATATTATGTGGATTAAAGTATTATTTAATTACTACATAATGTATATAATTAATTAATTAATTAATATATTATTATATTAATAATTTTAATATATAGCTCATTCAATTTGTAGCTATTAGCCTTGTATTAATCATGTATTTTCATAATTGTATTAGAGCTAAATCCACTCACTTATGTGTAAATTTTGATAAATTGTAATATTGGGTAATATTTTAGGATGTGTAAGTTTTGTTTTAAAATTTATTTGATGATCCATTTCTATGAAACAAATGTTTAGACATTTTTTGGGATCTCTAAATTTTATTTTCCAATTAAGTGCCCACTATGCAATTCTATATTGAGAAGCTCCCAGAACGTTGTCCAAACCCTCTATGTAGTTGTTCCCAAACACGCCACAAGTAAGCTGATCAATTTCTTCCTTTGGCTCTCCCAAATCTTGCAATGACCCCACGAATCAAGACACAATGTCAGTGTTGACACGATACTAATCCTCGCTATTTAGAAAATCCTCACCCAAAACTCATTTTACAGTAGCTAGGACTAGGTCATCGTCTATGTTTATCATATGTACAAGCTTTCTATCTGTCACATGACCTAGGAAAATTTTTTGAGCCTTAGTGGTAGTAAGTCTCACTATTGTATACATAATTACCTAAGCTAATAACAACAACTTACTACAATTGGAATGCTTTATTGTGATATAGTTGGCCTCATTTTATAGTTTCTATGCTCTTTGTCATGCACATGAATTGTCATCACCTAAAGCAAGTCATTAATGTATAAAATATAGAAGTACTAGATTTGAATTCCCAAGGCATTCCTTCCTCAAGTGGACATGGATTCGTATATCCATCTGCATAACAAAAAGGATGGTGATAGATATGGGTACTTTTCAAGGTAAGTGAGTAATTAATACATTAAATACTAGTTTATAGCATCAATATTTGTCATGATTTAACTATAATATAACCTCTTTGATCGATAATTCTCCTTTATTATGTGCCATGTCGAGTTACAGGTGGCATCATTCAAAAAATCAAATAATTAAGATATTTTATTACTCACATGTGGTAAAATGTGGTCAAGACTTATCTCTCGATTTAAGTGAAAATCCTTGCGACCATCCTTCACTACTACTTTAATTTCCAACCTGGAAAATGAACTTCACAGTTGGAAAAGGAATAAAATAAAGAGATATATAACAAAAGAGATAATTTAAATTGAGCCAGGTGACACAAGTAACTCCACTGAGGCTATGGACACCACCTGATAGTAGAGCTATGCTTTGATGGTTTTGGAGCGATATCCCTATTGGGTCTATAAATGCATGTTTGGCAAAAGGGCTCTATTTGGTTGGCTATGAGGGGAATGGTTGTACCATGTAGCTTAAGTCAAAAGATAATTTTGACCTCATTTTATTTCATTGGAAGCATAAATTAACACTATGCACCCACCTGAATAATGAATGATGTATCTCCCTTCAGTAGTACATTTGAGTCCTTTTTTTGATGGCTATGTGTTGCACTTCTGACACCACCCCATCAATCACGTGACACAGACTGGTGTTGCAATTTTAGTTTTGGAATCACCGATGGCTTCTATGTCCATCGTTATTGCGACGACCTTGACCGTCACAATATGCACTGGCTATGATGGTTAGTATGCCATCATTACACATTATGGGTGTCGCCATTACGACGGGTATGAAACAGATATGTTGTACATGTGACGTCCAGTTGTTGGATTATTCCAACATTTGGATGTCGCATGTAGTGATTTGGCATTAGTCGTTCTCTAAATATTGTGGCAATTCTGACAGTATGCTATGTTTAAAAAACAAATATTTGTCATGCATGGAGTGAGACCTTAAAATATTAAGCTTCTCTTTGTTTCGAGAATAGTTTAACATTTTCTACTTAACGGGGCCAACCACGTGAAGGTGGAAGCTCATCTAGCCCCTCCTAGGAGCCTCTTATGACCCTTTACAACACTTTAAGACCTCTAAGATGTATTCTTAGGGATCGTAAAGGTTCATAAGGGTTCATGGGACACAATAGATGAGAAACATAAATGTAGGCATCATGGTCACAATTGTTTGGAGACACAACGTAATTGAGTGGTATACCTAGACAATGCAACACAACCACTACTCCTCCAATTCCAAGTTGACACTACAAGATCCAAAAACCATAGATAAGGAATAAATTTAGAGAGTGGAGGAGGAGGGCCATAATGACCAAAATAATATAGGGACCCTATATTATTTTGGTCGTTTACAACCCTCCTTTACTCTCTAAATTTATTCCTTATCTATGGTTTTTGGATACCGCAGTGTCAACTTGCAACTGGAGGAGTAGTGGTTGTGTTGCATCATCTGGGTATACCATTCAATTATGTTGTGTCTCCAAAAAATTGTGACCATGATATCTACATTTATGTTTCGTAGCTGTTGTGATATCTACATTTATGTTTCCCATATGTCAATTTTATGTGCATGTTCTTTATGTGTTTGGCTTCTCTCCCTCGCATCCAAAATAAGATTTCCTACTCTGAATTGAGAATGCATGTGCAGATGCATAGAATATATGGTGTTAGAAGGCCCAAATGGGTAGAAATTCAATGTACAATTATGGTCTTGTATAGATAAACTAGAATTAGAATTTCAGCAAGGCTAGGAAAAGTTTTTGCATCATTATGAATTGAAGATAGGGAATTTTCTAGTGTTCAAATATGTTTCAAAATATTTTTTTAAAGTGAAGATATTAAAAAAATATTTTGAAACATATTTAAACACTATAAAATTCCCCATCTTCAGTTCATAATGATGCACAAACTTTTCCCAGCCTTGCTGAAATTCTAGTTCCAGTTTATCTTTACAAGACCATAATTGTACCATTGAATTTCTGCCCATCTGGGCCTTCTAACACCATATGTTCTCCTGGGTTGTTTATAAACTTTGAAACAAATGCAGGTGGAATGTGATGTGGTAAACATGATCAAATCTCACAAAAATACAATAATCTACCATCCATCTGTTCAGTTATATGATGAGTACAAACCTGCATAACCAATTCCAAAATAAAACAAGAGTTGGAGTGTAGCATAGTTCCTGCCAAGTGCAAGCAAGGTGTTTTTTCTAGATAGAGATGGTTTTAAAGGATAAATGCATCTATTTTATTATGGTTACAATCCAATATAAACAAGAAAATTACAAGAATATAAACTAAATTTAGTCAAATTACTTGGCTTTAAATACAACCAAACCACTCACAGATTCCTTCTTCTGGCAATGTTGTTGAAGACAAAATAGTGAAATTGTCAACTGATGATGTCAAGTATGACTTGAAGCTTTAGATGCCCCAAAGATAGGAAGAGATAGAAAATGTTCATTTTTATTTCTCTCTTCTTGTCTTTGTGGCATCTGATGCTTTAAGTTAGTTTAGGGTGCAATTTTTAGTCTTTTGATGGTTGATCTTGTATAGAATCAACTAACACAAACAATCCATTAGGGCATTATTAATACATGACCAAATCTCTTCACAAAAATCTATAACTTTGAAATTCATAAAATAAGAGTTTAGAGGAAATGTTCTACTAATTTATAGACAATTCCTACATTTGGAATGAAAGTTATGTATTTTCAGAGAAGGTATATGCACAAGTGACAAACATGCATATTTGACCAAGCACTGCTGGGAGCTTGACCCAGTAACAAAAGGACTTGTGATAATTTTATCACAATAGTACATCTATTGCTGGGTAAGCTCCCAGTAGTACTTAGGCAAATATGCATGTTCATCACTTGTGCATATACCTTCTCTAATCAACTCTTATATACAGGTGAAGGTTGTATATTTTTTTAGAGTAGTCTTAGTATAGCTAATAATTAAATCATTTAATTATTAGTCTATTTACTCTATGCTTAAGTTATACTTAGGCAGCTTTCTAATTCTTTAGGGTTTCCCTTTTAGGGTTTTGTGATTCCTTTTATAAGGATTCACTTCTTTGCATTGCATCATCGAGATTGTATTGTATTCATTATAGTTGATAATATAGAAGTTTTATTTCTGTCAACATGAATATCTCGTCTCTGGCTTTTTGGCCGCCATAGCTCTCTGTTTTTCTGTCTGTCTTTGCTTCTACTCTGTAACAGTTTTGCATGCAGGTGATCTTGGGAGATTAGCTTTCAGCCTAATCCAACATGGTATCAGAGCTCGCTTGCTGCTCACTGTTCGTGTTTTGTTGAAGCATACCAGGCACAGAGGGTTTCAGAGTCTTTCTGGCTTTTTTCATTGGTTCTGGGGGTATTTATTTTTTGAGGCACTTTGGACCAAAATCAACCTCACAGTTGCATCCAGAAGGCCCAAAAACCCCAGAATCCATATAAGAGTCGTCCGACTTGGACACCAAAGCATCTGGAAATTTTTTTTTGCCCTACTAGGGCCGTACGGACACGGTTTTCAAAAAAAATTAAAAAAAACACATTTTTTAATGTGTTTTGGTGTTTTAAAAAAATGTGAGCAGTTCATAAAGAAAGGTGCTGCCGGCGCGCCGCCAGCACATCACCGCTGTCGGCCAGTGCCTGGCCGCTGCCCTTCCTGCTCCGCCTCTGCGGCCCCAGCCGCCCCCGCCATCACCCCTGCGCCACCCTCCGTGGCCCCCGCCACCCAGCTCCGCCGCCTCCCGGCCCTCTACTCTCTGTGCCCTCCGCAGTCAC
>MU226480.1:771362-806857 GCA_018584345.1 Thuja plicata
GACACATCAACATGCCATCTAGACATGTACACTCACACTTAATTACATTATTTGCAAGAAATACATTTTACAAAACAAATAATAAGAATAGGAATTATCCAAGGTTGAGACACCTTATTCCTAACAACGAGGAGTACCACATAGTGAATATCAAGAAAAATAAAAATAAAGAGAGATCAAACACTTCACACAATTCCTTGAAGGTAATAACAACAATTCCCTAGCTCTCAAATCTCGTGGGTCATCAAGCATTCCAAATGCAAAGATGTAAACAATGCCAGTATTAAACAGTGAGCTCATAAACAATGCATGGTGCCCTAGCTTGAAGCCCGCGATCCATAAAGACATTTACTCATGAAATGATCATATAAATGGAGTACCAAATAGTGAATATCAACAAAAAAACAAACAAAGAGAGATCAAACACTTAACACAATGCCTTGAAGGTAATAGAAACAATGCCCTAGCTCTCAAAGCTCGTGGGTCATCAAGCATTCCAAATGCAAAGATGTAAAAAATGCCAGTATTAACATTCATATTGTGCCATTAAATCAAAAAATGTCATCAAAATGAAATTGAGTTAATGAGAGAAAAATCTTGAATGCCTACCTCAAGTCGTGGCTACCATATACCAAGATTCCAATCTTCCACAGTTAGGGCCCTCTTCGCGCACGATGGTATGCGATCACGAAAATTAGAAATGAGACTTTCTTTTTCTTATTTTTTTGTTTATAATCATGCAGGTGTAAAAATTATGACGGTAGCATCACTATTATGACAACATCAGGGGCACTTGGAAAAAAACACAAAAATCACACACAAATGGTATTGTCATTGCAAATTGGCATCAAAATTCAACCCCAAATGTTATAGTGCTTGGTATGTCACATATGTCTACAAAATATCTATCTTAGAATCTAATATTTGATAACTTATGCCTAATCTGGTGTTATATAAAGATTTTTATTTATTGCATTAGTTATTTCCACCTTTAAAATCAATCTTATTTTGGCTTCCCCTTCTGTCACGCTTATTGGATTCAATTAGCCCTAATGATTTCTTGCTTGGTTATGTCTTTTGGGTTTTTGTCTATTTATGCTTTCGTATCATTGTATAGCTCTCTAAGGTTTTTATGGAGCCAATTCTATTTCCTACATCATACCAAAAGATTTTGATTTCTTTTAGTATGAACAAAGATTTGCAGTGCAAAAGATTTGTTTTCTTCTTATTTGGCTTCATTTCTTGAAGTATTATAACTTTAAACTTTTCCTGCATAAATTGGAGAGTGATTATACCCTTCGTGTCTGCAACATATCTGACCACCTTTGAATTGTTGAGTGTCTTATTGATTAACAATCTGAAACATCACCTCAATATTAAGGAGGAGAAGGCTTTTTGGATGTTGGTTTTGGGTTCAACCTTACAATAAAAGTTCTCTTGTGATTCACCAAATTTGTAGACTTTCGCTACAATATTTGACCTCCCAACTACACTTAATCATTAACTTCTCTGCTCCATGAATAAGCAAAGATTGTGGGACACCCATCATCTTGGTGCTTAATTCTTATTACACCCAAGGTAACTTTTCCATACCACCCAGTCATGTGCCACGTGTCACCACAACACACCCCAAACTCATCTCCGAATGAAAGACTTTAATGAAACACATCTATACAATACATGTTTAGATCATCCTATCACATCTTCCAAATATTGTGAGGCCCACTTCTATGAAATTAGGTATATCATAAAGATTTATCAAAAATAGGAAACATCATCATGTATCACAAAGAATAATTACACCAAGTGAAAAAAATAGATTGCTTTTCACAATAGCAATATATTGGAGAAATCAATGTAGTTGGAACCCATGCTTAAAACATGATAGTTGATGATGTAAAAATATTAGACATGGGAAGTCGTTAAGGGCCACAATGATTAAGAATAATGAGGTCACCATGATGAACAAGGTATTTTTCCTATAAAACACCAGACCTATTGTAAAAACAGGAGTATAGAACTTGGAATTCTTTTTTTCAAACTAGGAGAAGCACTTTTATTTTATGGTAAAAATATTAAGTGATGTATTATGCAAAAAATATTATAACCTATGATTTGCATTCCAACCTTAACATGTTTTATTTTAATAAATTATGGATATTGTGCCCATGCCACATTTTTTCATCTTATTATCAATGTGTTTTGTATTGATTTCTTTTAGAGTGGGTCAAGTTTATTAAGGTTAGTCTTTTTTGTTTTCCAATTATCCTAAAACTTTGTGGACCATGTATGTTTTTTACTCTTCCACATGCTTCTAAAATAGAAGATTAATTTTAACTTTAGTGATTAATTCCCTGGAATGGCCACTTACTATAAAATCTTGGATGTGTGTTCTTTTTTGGACCCTTGTATGAAATTTTTCTTTCTGGATCTTGAACACTACTCTTGATGAGGTTTTGATCTAATTTGGAGAAGCGTTCACTACATCATTTCTTCCTTCTTCAAGAGACTGAAATCCTCTAAAATGTCTCTAAAGACTTCTAGGGAGGTTTGAAGAGTTGCAAAGGCTTTATTTTAGCATTTTTAAAAGGAAATCCATTCTCCTTTTTCTTGAATCCCATCAGTATGAAGAGTCAACTTCTAAAATCCTGGAGGTTATTTAAAGGTGTAGCGGGTCCCATACCTGTGAAACTTCCAAACTGCCCTTATTTAGATGTAAGCCTCTTAGGGATAAACAATTTATACGAGGATTCATATTTCATTATGATATTTTGTGCATTAATACTATTCTCATATTTTTAAGTGAATATATCTTGCTTGATCTCCATTTATGATAGATATTTTTCTTGCAGGTAATTTTTGGGAGTTATGGAGTTGAAACAAATAACCTCAACATGTTATCGAATCTCTAGATATATAAGTTCTTAATCAAATTTTTAGGGATTTAGCCTTGAGAAAATTCTTGGTGCATTTTGGACAAAAACATACCTTACTATCATGTTCATAACAACCAAATACATACAATTCAATTTTTGTTTTATCAAAATTTGAGCAATTGATTTTATCTATATTTTTTGTAGGGCTTGAAATTTGAGGTGGAATTCAACCTTGAGAAAAAAATTAGTGCATCTTGGAGCAAATGAACTTTTCCAGTGCATCTAGTGTGGCAAAAACCCTTTTTATAGATTGTTCATTTGCTAAAATTTGAGTAGGAAAATATTTAGGGCAAAAAATGGGAAAATTTTACAACGAAAAAAATCGTTACAACTATATGATTTTGTACTAATCATATATGTGTTAGCATTGTTGTGGTGTTGTTGCCATTGGTTTTCATTGATGTCAAAATTGTTATACTAACATCCTGATGGTATCGGTATGGTAACTGATATCTCAGTGTTGCTTCTTGTTGGAAACATTGATGGCATCTCAGTGATGATATACTAGTGGTGGTCCTTACCTTGTACTATTCTCAGTTGACACTTACTGTTTTGAATGTATTTCACCTAGTATCTTCCACTAGTATGTTCAATGGTTCTGGTGAGCAAGACATAGTCTTGGTTGTGGAAATCCTGAGCAAGACATGGTCCTGGTTGTGGCGTTATGAAGGTCTTGTTGATTTGTTGATCAATACATGGTCTTGGTTGTGGTGTTCCCACTATTCTGACATTATGTTGGGATGTACCGATAGTCTGGTGTATCAGTTAGAGTGTCTTGTGCATTCATCGATAGCTTTGTGGTTATGGAACCTACATTTTTGGTAGATTGCTTGCTAGGTCTTATCTAGATATCTTTTGGTCCTAGCATTGGAGTTGTAACATGTTATCTATTCATGGAGCCGACTACCTTGGAGAAGGTGTTGAGTGCTTATGTGAAGCATGGTGTGTTGGTTTGGTCGAGGTGATCCTCAATTCATTTCTTTTCACCACAGGAATGTTTTTGTGTGACCTATTTTGAATTGTGGCGGCTGACCTATTTTGGGTCTCATGATGTTGTGTATATATATCTAGCAATGTGAAAGTAAATGTGTATGTGTGTAAGTACATATGAACAAGTATGTATGTAAGTACTTGTATATGTGTATGTGTGTTGGATATATGTAAGGTGTATACGAATTCATGAGAAGGAGATTCATGTTTTTACATAGAAGTCTGTAGATCTTATAGGTAGATTCTATCATATTTTTATATCTCCAGGGCAGTGAGCCCTCCTATCTACAATGAAACCTTGTATCAGAAGTGAGCCTATGTATCGAAAATGAGCCCTTCTGTATCGAAAATGAACCTTTCTATCGACAGTGAGCCCTTCTATTTTTGGCAGTGAGCCTTAAATATCAAGTCACATTTTCAGTGCCTCCTTAACTAGTGTTTATTATATCTTGAATAGTTCTCTATGTTTTTTCCCATCTTGGGTTTCCACGTTAAATTTGGTGTTCTTTGTTTTCATGTTTATGTGCTTTTCATTTTTACATCTTCTTTGAATGCTTAATGTGCTTTACCAACAAATCTTAAGGTGTTGTCAGTATTGTTTAAATGTTTACCAACAGAGAGAAAGTTTAATAAGATGTGTAGGAATAACTCATTCACCCCCCTCTCAGTTATTTGGCTTGTTCAATAATTGGTATTAGAGCTTGGTCCCTTGAAAATAGAGCTTAACTGCTTGAGGAAGGTTTAGAATGTTTGAATAGATGGAAGAAGGTTTCATTTCGAAATAAGATTAACAAATCATGATTAGTGACATTGAAGGCACTGAGTTGGATAATGAAGAATTAAGAGAAAACATGATGGAAGTGAATACATGCATTACCAAGCTAAGAGAACATATTAAGAAATTCAAAATCGAATATAAAGAAGCTAAAAAAAAGATTGCAAAGCTGGAACAAGAAGTATCTGATCTAAAAAAGTCAAAATAAATTTGTACTAATTCCTTTCTAGAGAAAAAGGTAGACGAAGAGAAAGATGATCCTATGAAACTTGGCTTGAGGTTCAAAATAAGAAATACCTAGATTACTAAGTTTGATCTAGAGAGGGCATTGTGGAAAGTAAAAGAAGCTAGCCTGAAAGAAATAATTAGAATTTATGTTGAGAAGAATGAAAAGATGGAGAAGGAATTGATAAAACTCAAGGCGGAATCAAAATTATATGAAAGCTATATTGTTCTAGACAAGTTGTTGAATGTTTCAAACAAGTGAAAGAACAAGGAAGGATTAGGGTTTACCAGTGAATGCTCAGACCATAAGAACAATGAAGAAGGAAAGGATGAAGAAGGAGAGAAGATTGAAAATTCAAGAAAAGGCAGGAAAGTTTTGGTTAGGAAACTGAATGCTCAGAGGTATTTATCTTTTAATGTTCATTGTTATATTTGCAAGCTTTTTGGTCATATGGCAGTTGATTGCAAGATGATTAAAAGTTTGAAACTTGAATGTTCTAAATATCACATGACAAATGGGTGCAAGATTAAAGATGCAAAATAGAATGATAAAAATGGTATGATTAAGATGTTTCATGGACACTGATATATCTGTCATAATTATGGTCACAAGGCTAGTCTATGCTGATCTAGGTTTTGATCGATGAAATCTAACAGATTGCATACTAGTTGTTTCAAATGTGGGCATTATAGACATTTAGCTAAAACATGTATATATTTTGATGTTTTCACAAATTTTGTGAATGGAAATAATGTTTCAGTTTTAGATTATCCTATTAAGACTAATACATCATGGAAGATAAAGGAAATCAGTGATTCAGAGAATTTTGTGGTACAAGATTTCGGTACTACTTCTACCGATAGCTGGACCAATTTCTTAGGTTCGGGGGGATTAATTAAAAATATACATTTTATGCTCCCTTGGCCTTCTTTATACTTGGTACAACCAGTGTATTTTTGGTATGATGATCTATTTGGCAGTAATTTGTTGGCAAGTTCATTCAATTTTTGTGAATGAAGGTTTATAGGTTAAATATCATTGAGAATGTTTGAGGTTTGTCATGGGTGTTTCATGATACATTTTTTGATGGATCATAGAGGATTTATGGTTTAATTAGATTTTCTCTAGTGTAAAGGTATCTTATTATGGATGAGAGTCTAGTTTTGTTCAGTCACTGTGTATCCTAAAGAGATCTTATACATTTAAATAAGGTGATATAATTGGTTGGTACAACTTGTCTCATATTATTAGATGGTTACATATTGTTGAAATGTATCACATATACTCTACTAAGTAGTATCTATTCTGGTACTAGAAGCTATTTGAGGTAATGATTATGGTGCAGGGAACCAATGTGAGTTCATTAGAATTTGTCTCTTGGAATATGTTGTGGTGCATTCTTTGTTGATAAGTGATGCTTTGGCATCTGAAGGTATTGGTAATTTGTGTATCTATTGTTCTGTGGAAATTCAGTGATATTGGTAACTAGTCACTTAACCCATCTTAGTGTTCATTATTCCTAGTGTTCTACTGACTAGTTCAATTTGGAGTGATTCCATAGGATGAAGCTAAATTTAAGGAATTTCAAGAAGAAGTATAATTTAATCTCAAATTCAGTCCTTGGATTTGAATCATCTATTAGTAGAGCATGATAGTCTGTATGCTTGGTTAGTTTTTTTGGTTTCTAATTTGTGGAATATGATGTAATTTGATTGGAACCAAGTCTTGCATGTTCCTAGGGGGAGTAGAAGAAGTGCATTAGAGATACTTTGAAAGATAATGAATGATATTGCTAGTAGTATTGTTGATTATCTTTCTAGGAGTAATATTGTTTGTTTTTTTATTGTATTACTTATTTTTCACATCACATTGTTGGCAGTATTAGTAAATACAGTCCTATGGCTCTTTTCCATTATGGAAAAAAGGAGGAGAAAATGGAGAAAAAAAAATGTCAATAATGTCATCTACTCAGGGGGAGTTTATGTGGTTCTGGAGTTCATTTTGTTTCAAGTATTTTCATCAATGCCAAAGGGGGAGATTGATAGCACTATTCTGGTGTTGTTAGCATTAGTTGTCATTGATGTAAAAATTGTTATACCATCATCCTGGTGGTATCGATATGGTAACTAATATCTTAGTGTTTCTTCTTGTTGGAAACATTGATGGTATCTCAGTTATTATATATTTCTTGTGGTCTTTACCTTGTGCTATTCTCAGTTGACACTTACTATTCTAAATATATTTCAACTATTCCCTTCCACCAGTATGTTCAATGGTTCTTATGATCGAGAAATGGTCTTGGTTGTGGCATTCCTGAAAAAGACATGGTCATGGTTGTGGTAAACTGAAGGTTCAGATAATTTGTTGATTGGGATATGGTCCTGGTTGTGGTGTTCCCACAGTTCTGGTATTGTGTTGGTATGTACTGATAGTTTTGTGTATCAATTGGAGTTTCATGTATATTCACCGATAGCTTCGTGGTTATGGAATCTACATTTTTGGTAGATTGATTACTAGGTCCTATCTGGATCTATTTCGTTCCCAACATCAGAGTTGTAACGTGTTATCTATCTGTTGGAGATGACTACCTTGGAGAAGGTGTTGAGTGCTTATCTGAATCATGACATGTTGGTTTGGTCAAGGTGGTCCTCAATTCATTTACTTTCATCATGAGAATGTTTTGGTGTGACCTATTTCAAATTGTGGTGGCGGACCTGTTTTGGATCTCATGATGTTGTGTATATATCTAGTAGTGTGAAAGTGAATGTGTATGTGTGTAAGTACATATGAACATGTATGTATGTAAGTAAATGCATATGTTTATTTGTGATGGATATATTTAAGGTTCATATAAATTCATGCGAAGGAGATATGTGTTTGTATAGAGAAGTCTATAGATCTTAAAGGTAGATTCTATCATCTTTTCATATCTCCCAAGCAGTGAGCCCTCCTATTGAAAGTGAGCCCTTGTATCAGATATGAACCTATGTATCTACAGTGAGCCCTTATATATTGATAGTGAGCCTTTCTACCAATAGTGAGACCTTATATTTATGGTAGTGAGCCTTTGTATCATGTCACCTTTTCAGTGCCACCTTAACTAGTCTTTATTATATCTTGAGATAGTTCTCTATGTTTTTTCCCATCTTGGGTTTCCACATTAAATCTGGTGTTCTCTGTTTCGGTTTTCATGTGCATTTCATGTTTACATCTTCTGTAAATGCTTTATTTTATTTATCGATAAATCTTAAGGTGTTAACAGTATTTTTTAATTGTTGACTGGTAGAGGGAGAGAGAGAGTTTTATAAGTTGTCTAGGAATAACTTATTCACCCCCTCTTAGTTATTCAACCTACTCAACAATGCACTACCTTATTTTACCTATGTGTTATCCTATGCTACTATTGGCATAGTAATTTGATGACTGTATGAGTTGTAGAGGCATTTTTTTTGGAAATCATTTTTTTTTTAGTACTCTCATTCCATGTCCATGCTCTATGCGGATTAATGCCAGTGTCATCTCCATTTTATCCAATATTGATAGAAAATTTCAGCAAAATATTATCCTCTCTAATGACCAATGACTACCAACCCTCATCTTCTCAATCACCCTTGGGTAAGTGCACCAAGATAGGATATCAAAAAGGGGGTCTTAAGATGCCACCTTTTGTTTGAATCAACAAATCCTAATCTTTGACAAGAAATTGAAAATAGTTTACTCAAAACTTGAAGATTGGACAAGAACAAGAGTTGTAGTTCTTGGAATCTACTTTCTAAACTACTATTTTTTTTAAATGGTGGATAGTAAGGGTTTCAAAAAGGGGGCCCACATAAAGTGGTCTCACTTTTATTAGGAAAATATAACATAG
The DNA here is from genome assembly GCA_018584345.1 of Thuja plicata. Lineage (NCBI taxonomy): Eukaryota > Viridiplantae > Streptophyta > Pinopsida > Cupressales > Cupressaceae > Thuja > Thuja plicata. The sequence continues at coordinate 780,158 of MU226480.1, forward strand.
CATCTTTTGTGTCCCCCTAAAATGTTAACCTTTTTTAGAATCTCATAAATCATTCCAATGAGAAATTAGCTTGAACAACATGTAGTTTATGCCCCATTTTTGGGGATAATTGTTTAATGAATATTTTATTTTTAACTAATATTTTAAGTAGACACATCCTAAAAAATAGAAATTTGAGCATGCTCCCCCTTTAATTTTTTTTAAAAACTAATCATTTTTTCAATACATGTATGTAATGTGGTGTAAATGGGGTTCACTAGTCTAAAAATTCAAACTATGAATCAAATCTATTCACATCAACATACACTAGGGAATAATCAATAGGCCCAAATTTAGACACTTTGGAGAGCTGGGAACAATGATTGAAGTATTTTTTGTCCTTTGATATGATAAGGTTAGATAGAATGAGAAATACAAGCACTACGTACAAATATATAAATTTGAAAATAATCAACATAAACAATAATGTACATAACAAATATGAAAATTTTGAGAATAGATCTAAAGTAGCAATCATTAAGGAACTTATATATATTATTTGAGCTTGAGAGTGTTGGATTGTGTGGCTAGGCATTTTAGTCCTAAAGGATTTTGATGAAAATATCGTAAACAAATTCCAGATCAGGATGCCACACATATTATCTCCCTAAAATTTCATCATAAAAGTGTTAGACTATGTGGCTAAGCCACAATATATAGTGATGCAGCCAAGGACACTGGGAACTCACTGAGTCCAACCGATCCTTGTAGAAAGACTCACACAACAGAAGCAAAAGAAAACAAGAGGAAATATGAATGCAAGATCATCCTTCTTATTATTGAATGATCAGTTACAAGAACAAATGCAAGCAATGATAATTTCCAGGCATACAAGCCTAATTAGAACCTTCAATAGGTTATATTTTTATACCATTTGCAATCATCAATGACTACATGAACATTCTATAGGTACTTTCTTCTGTCTGATCTATTGATCAAAATCCTACAAGTGCTATGCTACTATTTTTTCAGTCTTTCTCTTAATCTCCTATGGAAAAAAATTACAAGAGTATATAAGGCATTTGTTAACACCAGGTCATCCTAGAAAGATTACATTTCACAATGAAAAAGAAAATATATTACACAGATAGGTTAGGGCCCAAAATCATATGGATCTTCATCCAATGAGTGGAACATGAATTGTGATCCCTCAAATAGGTTGGAAACACACGTAACATCATCAAGAAATGAGTTGTTGATCTTTTTCAATCGGGAAAATCTTTGTGAGATCAAAAAATACAAAGACTAGCCAAAAAATGAAGAACATGATAGTCTTGCCAAGAATATGAAAGATCTCAAATGCAAAGTAACAAATTGATGGGTGATCCTAGAAGGGAGATAAAAATGAAGCCACAAACATGCTAGAAGGATCACAAGCTCTGAGAATATGTAGAGAATGATCACATAAAGAAACACCTGAATTGATCAAATAGAAAAATAGGAAAATAAATGTTTTTGGTTGATGCAAAATTGCCAAGATCCCAAGATGCTCCTGCATCAGACACCCTAGATTATTTGAAAATTGAGCCTCTCACTCTTCTAGAGACAAAGAAAAACCAAAATGGTCAACCTCATCCTGAGAAATCCATGGAGAATCTTTGACTGGTCTATCCTTCCATTTAACAAGATTCTCCATATATTGTTTACTTCTTGTACTTCTACCAACTCAATTGTCGAAAATCTTCTCTATATGCTCCATCTACTTCTTAGGATATTTTTGTTCCACATCTGATCCATCATTGTTATTGGAATCTGATTCATGATACTCATACAAAACTATAACATTAAATAAAATAAATATATCCATGTCTGCTGGTAACTCTACTTCATAATCATTCCCTGAATCAAATCTCCTCAAGATCTTACAAGGACCAAATCTCTTCATCATTAACTTGTTGTAAGTACCAAAAGGAAATCCAACCTTCTATAAGTACACTATAACTTCATCTCCTACCTAAAATTCCATATGTCTTGATTTCATGTCTACTCTCCCTTTGTAAGCCTGATTCATTTTCTCCAAATGTTGTCTCACTCCTTCATGTAGTGACTTCATAACTTTAGCAAATTTTTCTCCTTCAACACTCCTCTTAAAAACATGACTAGTATCCCTTAAGTCTTCCACTCCTTTAGGATTAAAACTAGTAACCATCTCAAATGGTGTCTTCTTTGTCCTCCAATTTATGAAATTATTATATGCAAACTCTGTTTGAGGCAAAACTATATCCCAATTCCCTAGCTTATCTCCAACTAAATATCTCAATAAATTTCCTAAACTCATGTTGACAACCTCTATTTGACCATTGGTCTATAGATGAAAGGTAGAAATGTACTTCAAATTAGAATTCATCTTCCTCCAAAGTGTTCTTTAGAAATAGCCAACAACCCTACTATCCATGTCTGAAACAACACTCTCAGGTAATCCATGTAATCTCACAATCTCCTTGAAAAAATTGTTCAGCTACATGCACTGCATCTTTAGTCTTCTTACAAGGAATGAAATGTTTCATTTTAGAAAATCTATTAAAAACCACAAAATTTGAATCATATCCTCTTTGTTTCTTTGGAAAACCAAGCACAAAACCCATGCTAAGATCTTCCCAAGGTCTGACTGGTGTTTTCAAAGGTGTATATAACCCCACATTCTAACTACTTCCCTTTGCAACTTGACACACTTTGTAACCATGAACAAAATTCTGCACATCCTTTTCAACTTGCGGTCAAAAGTAGTGCTCACTCACCAAAGCTACTTTCTTATCAATGCCAAAATTTCCTACCAATCCTCCACTATGTTTCTCCTTAATGATATTATCCCTCATAGAACTTATGGGTATACACAAATAACTACCTTTGAATAACATTCCATCCTAAATAAATTAATCTAACCATTTACTCATGTCTACAACAACAGGTTCTCTACAATATTTCCAAGGTTTGGTGAAGTCTAGAGCATCCTCATACAATATTTTTAACTCATAAAATACGAATACTTCTACTTTATTTTACTCAACAAAGCACTTCTCTTACTCAAGGCATCAAAAAATCTATTTGTCACACGACTCTTATGTTTCAACACAAATGCATAGCTTTGTATGAACTCAACCATCCTCATATGTCTCTGATTTAACTTACCTTGTCTACTGAAGTACTTCAGATCTTGATGATTAGTATACAATACAAACTCTCTAGGTAACAAATAATGTCTCTATTTCTTCAATACTTGCATTATGGCATAAAATTCTTGATCATACACTGAATACCTTGTTTTAGTATCATTCAACTTCTCACTGAAGTATGCAATAGGTCTCCCTTCTTGACTCAAGACAGCTCCAATTTCATTTCCACTAGCATCACAACCTACTTGAAATACCTTATTAAAATCATGTAAAGCTAACACTGATTGTTTAGTCACCTTTTACTTCAACAGTTCAAAGCTCATTCGTGCTCCATGTGTCTACTTAAATTCCTTCTTATCTCCTCTTGTAGTTTCAGTCATCAATCCATAGATTGAACTAAAGTTTATGATGAACTTTCAGTAAAAACTATCCATCCCATGGAATGATCTTACCTCTTCAAAAAATTTTAGTGTAGGCCACTCAACAATAACTTTCAATTTCTCAAGATCCATCTTTAGCCCTTCAGCAGATATTATAAATCCCAAGTATACTAACTCTTCTTTCATGAAAGTACACTTTTTAATGTTAATTATTAACTTCTCTTCTCTCTTAACCTCTACAATACTTGTCTAAAATGCATCAAATGCACCTCTTTTATCTTACTAAAAATCAAGATATTATCCAAATACACAATGAAAAACTTACCTAAGAATTTATTTTGAGCTTAATTTATTAATCTCATTAAAGTACTATGTGCATTAGACAATCCAAAGGGCATTACCAACCACTCATATAATCCTTCATTTGTCTTAAATGTGGTCTTCCACTCATCACCTTCTCTGATTCTTATATGATGATATCCATTCTTTAAATCTATCTTGGTGAAATATCTGGCTCCACTCAAACAATCCATCAAATCATCATTCCTTGGAAAAGGAAAGTGATACTTTATTGTGATCTGGTTGATGGCTCTAGAATTGATACACATCCTTTATTTTTCATCTTTCTTAGGTGCTAACATAGTAGGCACTACACAAAGGCTCAAACTTTCTCTGATCAATCCCCACTACAAAAAATCGTATACTTGTCTATTGAGTTATTCATTCTCCTCTGGTGTCATCCTATAGGCTGCTTTGTTAGGAAAACTAGCCCCTAGTATCATATCCATAAAATGGCTAATACTCCTCATAGGTGGTAATCCATTAGGGACATTATCTGATACGATATTTGCATACTCATTCAATAATCCAATGATTTCTTTTGGGTATTCCTCTCCTGATACAATCTCCTTAGACTTCTTGGGTACTAAAGAAAAACACACATTATTATGCCACATTCCATCCAAGAAATTTATTTCATCCACTAAAAAAATCCTTGTACTAGTACACGCTTCACTCTTAAGGTTTCATCTAAAGGTAACAAATTTGGCTTCATTCGATTAGCAACAATGATATATACATTCTTCCTCCCATTATGTATAGCTTGCCTATCATACTACCATGGTCTACCAAACAAGATATGACACGCATCCATAGGCATAATATCACACAAAACCTCATCATAATACTTCCCAATATTAAATTTAACTAGGCATTGTTCACTTACCAGTACTCTTTGTTGATCTTGTATCCATGAAATCTCATAGGGTTTAGGATCCTTCAACCTCTACAAATTCAGTTTGTCAACCAATTCCTCTAAGGAAAGATTATCAGAATTTCCATTATCTATGACAACATTACACACCCTTTCTTTTACCTTGCATATGGTTTTGAACAAATTCTTTCTCTGTAAATATTTCTTATCTTGTTCTCTGTGATATATGATACTTCAACTCATCAAGGTTTCTCCTTCCTCTGCTTGATTTTAGTTTCCTGATCTAAGGGACTCTTTGTCTTAAATGTTGTTTTCCTAATTCCTTATGTCTTCTTCTTAGAGTTGCCTTGTTTTCACTCAAAGGATTGGTTCCCTACTTTGCCACATTTGAAACAAGTGATGACATTAAGTTTTTCCATTAGTATATTTAAAGGGAAAAACATGATAAAATTCATCGGTATAGGCATAACTGGCGAACAACAAGCATACCCGACGAAATGACAATGTCTATCGTGAAAATTCTAAGTATAGAATTACCCAACAAACATTGACAAGAGTCAAAATGATGACAAGCATTACTGATGATACAGTTTTGAGAACATCACCGATAGAGAAAGAAAGGCATACCTGATGAAAAGTTCAATTAAGGGACACGGGCAGAGTACAAAACTGACAGAGTAGCCCGACCATCAGAACCAACAGTCAGTTACAGAACCTGCAAAAAGTGAATCTGACTTTACACGTCAGATGAAACATTGCAATTCTATTTATAGAGTTTTTATTTGTTTTAAAACTTTACTTGAGGGTCAAGCAAGCAAATTGTGAATGTTTTAAAGCATCCTAATGGATCTAAAACATATCTAACTAAAGATCAAGTTTAAGTTGTAAACCTTGGATCTAGAGTTAGTTTGAAAAGTGTGAATCAAGAATAGAGCTAGAAACTAGTATAAATAGATGTTCAATCATTTGTAATTTAATGAGACTTGTAATCAGTTGATAAATGATAGCAATCATGGAGAGCATCTACGTAGTAGAAGATAATTCATGCAAAGTACATAAATAGATCAAGTCAGTTATCAAGAACACAAAAAGACTACCGACGAGCAGAGACAAGGTATCACTCAATCACTCAAGGTGATTACATTTACATTGTAAGCTTTACATTATCTGTTATCAGCAATTAGAGATTGCATTCACTATCAGATCAACATTTATATTGTAGTTGCATTCTAACAAGTGCATCACAACCAAAATCCTTTTGTAGAAGGTGGACTTAAAAGTTCTTTGATAAATCTCTTAACAGAGTGCACACCTAACGGTGTTGCTAAAGCTTCAAATGAAGTAGATCCTAATAGGTCTCCACTCTAATACTCTTAACAGGGTAGATCATCAAAAGTGATCAATTATAAGCCTTTATCGGCTCCCTTCTTATCTGTAGATATTGAAGTTTTCTGGGTAGACATCCCCGCTGCATTTTTTACTTCCTAATAGGAGTTTTCTATGATATCATATCATGTGTTATGTGTTATTTGTTTTCATGAATGTTTCTTGAATGTTTACACATGTAAATAACTTATATTATTATTTCACATACATATAGAAAGATGAACAGATAGATAGGAATATACAAATCTGATGACTCAAAGGTTAAAGGGCCAACCACATAAAAAGTTTTAGAGGTACTGATTCACCCCTCCCCTCTCAGTACATCATTCCAATAATTCCAAAAATTGGTATTAGAGCTCAGTCTCTTTCTTGAAAAGATTAAAGACTTAAGAGAAAAGATCAACACAATGGAAAAGTACAGACTAGACAAGACTATTGAGAATGAGAAACTACAAATTCAGATTTACTATGAGCACTATAAAGAGGCGAGAGTATGCATGAGAAAATTTCTTGATGAAAGAAAGATCATGGAAACTAGGCTTAATGAAAAATATTATCAAGAAGAGGAGATCCTAGATTACTTCAACTATGTTGAATCATCAACAAGCAAAGCATCAGACACATGAGTAGAAGAAATCACAAGTCTACAAGAAGTCAATCTACATCTTATAGAGAAAATCAAGATGCTACAAATCGGCCAAGAGACTCAAATTGTAAAAATGATTGATGTCATGAATGATTAAAGAAAAGATGAATCAGAGAGAACATTGGCTATTGATGATAGGAGGAAAATAACAGAGAGGCTACAAGAAAAATAATCATAGATTCAAAGACTTACTGATCATCACCATGAGATTACCAACCAGATTATTCTTATGAGTCAAGAGGAAAATAGATTAAATACTAAACTCATTGAAAGAATAAAGATCACCAGTGAGCTAAGGGAAGAGAATGAGAAACTAAAGCATGAAGTCAAAATTCATAATCAACACAATGAATTGATCAAGAAAGTTGAAGATAGCAATAAAAGAATGGATGATTTCCTTGACGGTCAAAGAAGTGTCAACAACTACATAGGAATAGGGTACACCGATAATGGAGAATCATCTAATCAATCAGATTAAAGGAATGTTTATACAACTCCAAGGACCAAGAAGCTGTCACGCAATCACTATGGAAAACCAGGCCACACCTCAAACATTTGTAGAAACAAAATGAAAGGTGTTCCTCAATCACAATATACTTTCATTGGTAATTGTTATAAATGTCACAAGCAAGGACACAAGGCATATGAATGTAGATCCAAGATGACAAATCCTAAGAAGGAAACCTACATGGACAAGTATTGTCCTACCTACAAAATGAATGGACATACATATCAAGAATGTTGGAAAAAGAATAAGAAAGTATGGGCACCAAAAGAACCTGATAATGGCTACAAACTGACAAGAATAGGTAACTCATATGTTTGGGACTATAACACATGGGCTAATTGCACAACATGTGGAAGGTATGGTCATATTTCTACCAACTATATGAGAAAATGGACTAGAAAACCAAGAGGTTGGTTCAATCCAGGTATGACATGTTTACATTTTCATAAGGTTGGACATGTGATAAAAGATTGAAAAGACCGACTGACAAAAACAAGAACTTATCCCAATGGAAACACCATTGATGAAATCAAGAAGATGAGAAACAAGATGTGGGTAAAAGCCACAAACACTGAAGGTTCTGGAACAAGCAATGCAAATGATGACGCATCATCCAATGGATCTGGTGGCATCACTATCTCCAACTAATTTGCACAAGTAAGTATGGAACTGCATTATGACAAGTTATACTATGCATCAGTTCCATTTCTATATTGATCATATAGATAAAATTAGCATTATTGAAAATGCACTATATTGTTACTTGTAATATTATTGAAAAACAACCATCGGTTAATAGGTACAAATTAGCATCGATGAAAACACATAGAAAAGTTAACACTACTTACCAAAATGTATCAGTCATCACACAAAATCCAAGTCGCTAAGTGTAAACCGACAAACATCGGTAATTCTTGAGCCGACATAAGTTTTCATCACCATTTTATCGACAATCATCGGTGAAGTCACCAAAGCTGCTAGAAACCCCGACACTTTGCGCCTACACCAAAGATGTCACTTATGCCTCAACCGACGAACTCAGTCTTTGTATACTGATGAGTTGTTGGGCATTAATGACAACTTAGGGCACAAAAGTTATAAAAGTGTGACGAAAGAACTCATTTTGCACCCGCAATTTTTGAGCAACCAAGCAGAGCGATTAGAGAGCAAATTGAAGTGTGACCTGAGCAAGATTCCAACTCAACTCAAAGGATTCACGAGCAATCAAAGAGATTTAGTAAGTACCTGCATTCACCAACTAGACTATTTAAATTATAGAAAACCCTAAATTTCTAAAAATAATGGCATCTACTTCTAGAGTTGAAAAGTTGAAAGAAGATAAGAAGAAAACGAACAATATTATTAGCAGAGGCACTTGTGTTGAACCTAAATACAAGATGTACCCAGAAATTGCATCACAACCTGATGATTCTGGAGCATTCTCCAGAATCCCACCTAGGGTTTTGCTGGTAGAGGGCGTAAGGTCCTATATACATTGCAATATCTCAGAATTAGGAGATCTGGACCTAGACAATGCCTATAGGGCACTTTGTGATGAATCTGGAAACCTGAAAGAAGAGCACAATCATCTAGAAGAGAAAGGTCTCACGAATGCATTACACTTTCTAGAGTTTTTAATATAGAATGGATACAGATAGTTCTCAGAAGAATGCATAACTAGACATTATGGCTTAATAAGCCAAAATGAATAACAAAGGATGTTATTCATGCAGTTACTAGTTATCCTACAACCGACAAACCACAAGCTCACAAGCACCCATCCCTGAAGGAAGTGGAAAAGCTAATTGGTGCAAAATCAGACAAGAGAGGTCTCAAGGTTAGCACTATCACCGATGAGGAACTCAAGTTTGGTGCATGTGTGGTAGGATACAAGATCTTCCAGGCCAACAGAATGAACAGAATAGCAAGCACTGCTATGAGAACAACTTACAAGATCATCAAACAAGGAAAGAAGATGGATCTTGCAGAGATTTTGTTGAATCAACTTGAGGAGAACATGAACACCAAAAGATCTTCAAGGACAAACACTTGTAAGTTTGGTTCCCTCATTATGTGCATATTCTTTTACTTTGAAGAATACTTTCCTTCCATAGGCAAAGTAGTATGAGATACAAGCAAACTGGTCACCATATAGATATGTGAGCATATAGAGTCATTAGGAACATATTTTGATGACCTATTCAATGAGTATTTCAAAGGATTTAAAGAAAAGATGCAAGAAAGAACTAGGATACCTAAAAGTTTGATAGAAGAATATAAAGAGGATATATGTTTTATGGTAGATACTAATTTTACCCATATCAAACCAGTAATACCTAGGAAGTTTTGGCTATCACATTTAGAATATGAGATCAAAATAGGACAAGCCACTAAGTGCATTAAGGCACTATTAAATGAACTAGTTGACAATAAGCAAGCAAGATTTGGAGCTTATGAAGAAGCCAAACCAAAGATCAAGACAGATCTTGCTGTTAATAAAATTATAAACAAGAAGAACAAAATGGTTAAAAAGTTAACCAAGAAATTTGCAGTTACTGAAGAAGGTGAAGAGGAAACAGAAGGAAAGGAGGAACAAAATGAAGGCTAGTAACCTATCAGTGAAGAAACATAAAAGAATGATTCAAATGGTGCACAATAAGATTCACCACCTCGATGTCCACCTAAGAAAGAAAGAACAACAACCGCTTCAAGAACAAGAAGCAAAACTGCAAAGGAACGAACTCCTTCACCACTTAAGAAAGGTAAAGTGAGAACCTACAAGAGAAAACCGGTCTCACCAATAGAGATACAGACCAAAAGGAGGAAATGGGTTAGGACAAAGGAGGATCTAGGGGACTCAACTATGGATGAAGTTGACATAGATGTGAAAAAAGGGAAAGAACCTTTGATTCCAAAGAGAATTGATGAAATATGCAAGAACATCTCAGAATCACCATCTATTTCTGATCCTCACATTAGGAAATGGTTAAAATTTGATCCAGAGGATCAAAAAAATATAGAAGAAGCTATTATAGTTAAAATGTGCAAACATCATTATGTTCCACTACAATTCTTAGAATATGACGTTCCTAAGGAACTATCAGTGAGATTGTTTGCTAGATGGACATTTGCACTGCATCAGGAAAAAGAAATAAGAGAAAGAGTACTTGTTACTCTTATGCCTTCAGATTCAAAGAAGGAAGAAATAAATGAGATGATGAAGAAGTATGAAAAGCAGTTCTCACCAAAAATGAGAGCATATGAATTTCTCAAAGGGAAGCTAATTGATATTGATCAAGACAACATTAAAAAGTGGTGCAAGATACTTAACCAGCCCATCAAGGAAGCTAGCCTGGAGAAGGAACAAATCATCATCAAAAATGCAAAAGATGACTCATCGGTGGAATTGGACAAAGAAGAGAGCGAAACAATAGGCCACAAACATACTGAAGTTGTAGATGAGGAATAGCCCAACACTACTCTTGAAAAAACTCAGAGTGAGGAAAGCCAAAATCCACAAAGTCCAATTCATATTGACTTGAGTAATGAAGAAGATGTTACCAAAGTAGATTTGACAATAAAAGGTAACATAACTGATGATATAAATGATGAATCATGGTTGGATAACATTATCAATGATGCTATAGGAAAAGACCCTGCAGAAGAGGTGCAAAAAGATGAAGATATCAATGCTGCACAAGGAAATACTGACGGATAGGATACAACTATTGACACTGTAAAGGTCAATACACCGACCAACATGAAAATTTTGATACAAGATATTGACATTGAATCAAGTCAGGAGAAATCATCTAAGAAAATAATATAACCATAGACAAGGGTAATGATAAAAATAAAGATGCATCAGATACTCAAAAAGATACAAATACAGAGATGAAGGATGCAACCGACACTCAGCAAGAGGTGTCTACTAAAAATACAAAGGAGCAGATAAGAAAATAGATGAAACATTGAGAAAGGATGAAGAGAAAGAAAAGAGTGAAGAAGTCAAGTAGGATGAAAGCATGAAAGAAAAGGAAGATAAATATTTTGATACACCCAAGGCCAATGAAGAGACGTCTTCACAAAACCAATCGATGGACTTAGAACAAAAACAACAAGATTCCTCATCTTCTCAATCTTCACCTACCAAATTGATCTAATCTCAAGGTTTACAAATGGTAGTACACCAATATGCCTCCCAGCTAAAGAAAAAGAAGAAGAAAGTAATGAAGAAAGATATCTTGGCTGTAACACTTGATGAGGTAATTGAGATACCCAAGTGGGATGTATCCACTTTAGATACTGAAGCACTTAAAAAGTTTGGAGTGATGTGTCAGAGAAAAGAAATACAAGAGAAGATGAAAAAGGCACATAAGGAATCCAAAGCACTTGATAAGGCAAGGGACATTCTACATCAACTTGTTCCGGATATCAAAATAGAAAATCACATATTAGTCATGGAACAAATAGTAGTTCTTACCGACGCCATCACAAAACAAAATGTAGATGCAGAGAAGGCAATGGAAGAACAAGCAGAGATGAAGTATCAACACAAACTAGTTGAGAAGATCAACCAAGAAGTGGCAGAGAACAAGGTAAAGCTCTCTGAACTATCGAATCAATTAGAACCTATGATTTCTAAAGCTGTTACCTTAGTTCAAAAATTGTACACACTATAAAATTTCACAAAGGAAAATAGTGAAAAGTTGTCACAACTAGATTCAGATATAACAACTAGTGCACAAAGTTTAACCTTTGATGCAAACACAATAAAGCTGCATCATGAAAAGATCACAGAGGTAAACAGATTAAGAGAAGAAATATGGGATGCAGAGACACAATTCAGAAATGAGGTTATAGAGCTTCAAGCTCACATATTGGCAAACCTCACCACTCCGCAACAACATATTACAGATGCACGAAATCTAATCTCAACCCCAGAAATGTCTGTGGTAGATAGCATATATGACATGCATGTGAGGATTACACTTGAGCACATGGCTCTTGATAATTTAAAGGAGAAATGGGAGAAAATGATGGAGGAAATCAAAGCCTCACACTCTCACTTTTTTGAAAAGTTGTAAGAACCTTTTCCCTCATTATCAAAAAAGGAGGGATGCATACATATGTACAATATACTTTAGTAGAAAAAGGAGGAATATATACATATGTACAATATACTATATGAGGATATGTATAATGTATGTACAACAAGAATAGATATGTACATAAACTTACACTTATCGACATATGCATAGGGGGAGTCATTTCATGACTAAGGAAGAAGTATACACAGGTGTACATACTAATACATCAAGTATGTTGCACATATCAGTTTTTGATACTAATGTAAAAGGGGGAGATTGATGACATTAAGTTTTTACATTAGTATATTTAAAGGGAAAAAAATGATAAAATTTATCGGTATAGGCATAACTGGCAGACAACAAGCATACCCGACGAGATGACAATGTCTATCATGAAAATGCTAAGTATAGAATTACTCGACGAACATTGACAAGAGTCAAACCGATGACAAGCATTACCGATGATACAGTTTTGAGAACATCGCCGACAAAGTAGAAAAGGCATACCTGATGAACAGTTCAATTAAGGGACACTGACGGAGTACAAAACTGATAGAACTAACAAAGTAGCCCGGCCATCAGAACCGACAGTCAGTTACAGAACCCGCAAAAAGTGGATCTGACTTTACATGTCAAATAAAACATTGTAATTCTATTTATAGAGTTTTTTATTTGTTTTAAAACTTTACTTTAGGGTCAATCAATAAAATTGTGAATGTTTTAAAGCATCCTAATGGATCTAAAACATATCTAACTAAAGATCAAGGTCAAGTTGTAAACCTTGGATCTAGAGTTAATTTGAAAAGCGTGAATCAAGAATGGAGCTAGAAACTAGTATAAATAGATGTTCAATCATTTGTAATTTAATGAGACTTGTAATCAGTTGATAAATGATAGAAGCCATGGAGAGCATTTAAGAAACAAAAGAGAATTCATACAAAGTACATAAACATATCAAATCAGTTATCAAGAACATAGAAAGACTACCAACGAGCAGAGACAAGGTATCACTCAATCACTCAAGGTGATTACATTTACATTGTAAGCTTTACAGGATCTGTTATCAGCAATTAGAGATTTAAGTCACTATTAGATCAACATTTATATTGTAGTTGCATCCTAACAAGTGCATCACAACCAAAATCCTTTTGTAGAAGGTGGACTTAACAGTTCTTTGATAAATCTCTTAACAGAGTGCACACCTAATGGTGTTGCTAAAGCTTAAAACAAAGTAGATCCTAACAGGTCTCCACTCTAATACTCTTAACAGGGTAGATCATCAGAAGTGATCAATTGTAAGCCTTTATCGGCTCCCTTCTTATATGCAAATAGTGAGGTTTTGTGGGTAGACATCCCCACCACAATTTTTACTTCCTAACAAGAGTTTTCTGCAATATCATATCATGTGTTATGTGTTATTTGTTTTCATGAATGTTTATTGAATGTTTACACATGTAAAGAACTTATATTATGATTTCACATACATATAGAGAGATGAAAAAATAGATAGGAATATACAAATCTAATGACTCAAAGGTTAATGGGCCAACCACATAAAAAGTTTTAGAGGTACTGATTCACCCCTCCCCTCTCAGTACATCATTCCAATAATTCCAACAACAAGTGTCACTGAACTTCCTTCTTTCAACACTACCTTGTCCTTCACTATGATAGGAACTCGTATCATTCCTCCTATAGAGATTATTATCTTTAGTTTCTAACTCATTCCTACCTTGATCTACAAAATATCTACCACCTCCAACATTTGTACTAGATCAACCTCTCTAAAATCTTCTTCCTCTACTTCTTTGAATTTTCTCATGCCCTTAGTTTAGATTTTCTTTAGTCTTCAAAACCCACTTGTAAGCTTCTTCTACACTCCTAATTTGTATCAAACTAATTTCATCTTGTATTGAAACCCTTAAACTATTAAGGTAGTGAGCAACTTGTTCAGTTTCATCATCTACATGACCAGATCTAATATCAAGATTGTAAAACTCCTCAATGTTGTTAGATTAGGTAGAAATCCTAATCTCCCAAGAACACCTGCATGCATAACCGTGTCACATGGAAGAAGCAAAAGAACATAAAAAAAGAAAAACTACGGAGGCCAAAATGTAAGAGGCATCATGTTCATATGAAAAAGAATGATATTCTATTATGAAAAATATCTCCATTGTAAAATACAAAGAGGTGATTCCTTAAAAAGGAATCATGAAACCCTAAAAGGGAAACCCTAAGGTTGGCTTAAGCAACTAGAGTGAATAGGTGAGTTAGTAATTAGATCAAGATGATTTAATTAGTAACCCAAAAGGTCTATTACTCTAACACCCCCCCTTAAGATAAGCTTAGAGAGAACCAAAACCTAGGAGACTACTGCAAAAAGCAGGAAAGATGGGTCCCGACAACAAAGGCCTGATCAGGTACCCAAGAACAAGAAATCTCTGTAAAGCGGGGAAATAGAGAAAACCCAGTGAAAAAAATGCTACCCCAAAAAGAGATGAGCTAGATAAAGGAAACAAAACCTCCAATGTAGGAAAAAATTCCCAAAGAAAGGAATAAGAAAGAGCATGTATAGCATCTCCAAAGCATGAAACTGCAAACACTGTCATAAGTAACTACTGGAACCCCACTGAAATAGTGCGTGACCAGGTAGAGAAGAAATTTTTTGAAGAGCTGATCAATCGAAGAGGTGACCTCCAAAAGTAGGAATGAACTAGTGTCTATATAGTAGATGATCCATCTCACTGAAATGCATAGGTGCCTAGCCACTGCATCCGCCTAGTACATAGGAACAGAAACTGAATACGTAGATCACTCAACCCAACCAAGGAAGCAATAGAACCAATAGGTGAACCCCCCCATAATGCTAAACAGGGAGAGGTGTGACAAGAACACTCAAATGTAATGCTAGAAACAACTGCAAGAAGGAGAATCAGGAACACCCATTGTAGAAGAAGGTACAAGAACAAGATAGAGGGCGGTGTTGAAGCAGAAGAAATGATCTTCTAGACACACAACATGGGGAAAATGTCATGGAAGGTACACTCACTTGACAAAGGTGGATGAACACATAAGGAAAAACCATCATAACCCCCCCATGGCACTTTATAACTAAGTGCAAGTACAAACAAACAAACAAAGGTGCTCAAAATCCCAGATATGCAGAAGCGGGCACTTTATCAAGAACACCCAGTGCAGAAGAAGGTACAAGCACAGGATAGAGGGCAGTGTCAAAGTAGAAGAAATGATCTTCTAGACACACATCATGGGGAAAATGTCATGGAAGGTACACTCACTTGACAAAGGTGGATGAGCACATAAGGCAAAACCATCATAACCCCCCCATGGCACTTTATAATTGAGTGCGAGTATAAACAAACAAAAAAAGGTGCTCAAAATCCTAGATATGCAGAAGTGGGCACTTTATCTTAGTGCATTTACAGAAAAAAGGAATTCTACAGATGAGAAGTATACAATGCTCAGAGAGTCAGAAAGAAGAGTGAGCCTAAGGAATAGAGGAAGAGATCCCAGGACCTGTAGAACCCAAGCAATCTGCCAGAGTGTGAAAGTGCAAAACTCAAATGAGAGAGAACCTAGAGCATAATCCAGAGAAAAGACCCCTGCCACTAAAAAACACACTGAACCAGCTTTCTGATGATATCTAGTTTGCCAAAAAAGGAGTCCGAATGAGAAAGATATGGCTCCCAGAAGGCAAACACAAACATCGGAATTTGACAATAAAAAATACTGTCAAAACAGAAGAACCCAAAACCCCAACCTCCATCATCAGAAAGAGCTTTCTAATGATATAAAGAAGTCAAAAAAAGGCCTCTGGTTGCTCTAGATAGAGTGAAAACACCATCAAAGGGCCAAAAGAGCACCAAAATTTTTTTTAAAGCCCCTAGGGCTGAAAACAACTGAGCCCCTGGGCATATGGCGCGTGTAGGGGGCTGAAGGGCGGAGCCCTTGGTCACTAATGTGACTGCCACTAGTAAACATAAGCCTACAGAGCTAAAATCCCACTGGGCAACGCGCATGGTGGTGGTGTCAGGTTGGCGGTGCCGGGTCAGGGGAGCTGGGCCGACGGGGGCCGGGTTGCGATGGGTCGGCTGCACGGAGGAGCAGTGGTGGCACTGCGGAGTGGGCCGCGGTGGAGGCCGCAATGGAGGCCGCGGTGATGTGGGGCGGTGCAGGGCCGGCAGCGGTGGAGTGTCGGTGGTGCCATTCCAAAACCATTGGCCGCATTAATTTAAATGCAAAAAACCTTAAATAAAGGTTTTTTTTTAAAAAAATTTCTCGGTTTTTGTGCCTGTACGACACTAGAAACCAATTTTTTTTTGCCTCAGAGCCACGTTGTCCAATATGGACAAGTTTTATATGGATTCTATGGTTTTTGGGTGCTCTAAGCTCAATGGTGATGTATGTTTGAGCCCAAAGTGACTAGAAACAAAGCCCACCTCTAAATCCACATAAGAAAACTCTGAAAACTAGAAAAACTCCTATTTCTAAAACACTTCAACAAAACACAAACAAAAAGCCGCAGGATGGCTCTGATACTATGTTAGATTAGGTAGAAATCCTAATCTCCCAAGAACACCTGCATGTATAACCTTGTCACATGGAAGAAGCAAAAGAATAGAAAAAGAGAAAAAATATGGAGGCCAAAATGTAAGAGGCATCATGTTCATATGCAAAAGAATGATATTCTATTATGAACAATATCTCCGTTGTAAAATACAAAGAGGTGATTCCTTAAAAAGGAATCATGAAACCCTAAAAGGGAAACCCTAAGGTTGGCTTAAGCAACTAGAGTGAATAGGTGAGTTAGTAATTAGATCAAGATGATTTAATTAGCAACCCAAAAGGTCTATTACTCTAACAAATGTAACTCTTAATAGTTAATTCCTTCTTCTTCAAGCTCTAAAACTTTCAAAATATACTTACTTGGTAATCTCCATTCAAAAACTTATCCTTTAATCTATTCACCATTCTATCCCAAGAATTGATCTTATATTTACCTCTTATCTGTCGATCTTCTTGTAAACATTTCCACCATAAGGATGCATGTCCTTTTAACTTGGTACAAGAATATTTTACCTTCTTCTCTTCACTAGTTCCTTCAAGTTCAAATTACTTATCCATCTTTGTGATCCAATCTATCAATTCATCAGAATCCAAGTTTCCATGAAAATTAAGGGGATTGAAATGAGGTCTCTTATTAACATTAGCCTCTCCTCTTCTTGATTCAATTCTAGTTGCACCTCATTGTTCTCTCCTTTCCTAGCATGATTTTGATTATGTTCATCTCCTTCTTCATCACTTGCATCCTCTATATGTTTTCCTCTCCTCTGAGAAGATTCCACCGCTTCTAATCTAGCAAAAATTTGTCTCAACAAATCCAAGACAGACAGATCTGCATTCCTTGCTCCACCTCTAGCACTCTTCCTCACCATCTTTAAAATATTTAGTAGTTGTAGGTCGGATCCTCTCTTCCACCACCCCAAAAAAACCATAGGTTGCAAAAATTTTCTCTGATACCACCTGATGTAGCCAAGGACCAGTGGGAACTCACTGTTTCCAACTGATCCTTGTCACAAGAGTCACACAACAGAAACAAAATAAAACAAGAGGAAATATGAATGTAATATCACCCTTCGTATTATTGTATCATCAGTTACAAGAAAAACTGCAAGCAATGATACTTTCCATACATACAAACCTCATTAGATCCTTAAATGGGTTATCTTTATATACCATCTGCAATCAATGACTACATGAACATTATTTAGGTACTTTCTTTTGTTTGATCTATTGATTAGAATCCTACAAGCACTAAGTTATTATTCTATTCTGTCTTTCTCATATCCCTATGGAAAACAATTACAAGAGTATATAAGGCCTTTTCTAACATCAGGTCAGCCAAGAAAGATTATATTTCCCAATGAAAAAAAAATGTATTACACAGATAGGCTAAGACCCAAAATCATAAGGATCTTCATCCAACGAGTGGAACATGAATCATGATCCCTTGAATAGGTCAGCTACACATGTAACATCATCAAGAAATGATCTGTTGAGCTTTGCCAACTGGGAAAACCTTCACAAGATCCAAAAATAAAAATCTTGGCTAGAAAATGAAGAAAAAGACAGTATCACAAAGAATCTGAAAGATCTTGAATGCAAAGTAACCAAATGATGTTCTATCCTAGGAGGGAGACAAGAATGAAGCCAAGAACATGTTGGAAGGATCAAAACCTCCAATAATATGCACAGAATGATTGCAAAAAAAAAAAAAACTAGAACTGATCAAATAGAAAAATAGGAAAAAAATGGTTTTAGTTGATGCAAGATTGCCAAGATCCCA
Organism: Thuja plicata; assembly: GCA_018584345.1. Taxonomy (NCBI): domain Eukaryota; kingdom Viridiplantae; phylum Streptophyta; class Pinopsida; order Cupressales; family Cupressaceae; genus Thuja; species Thuja plicata. The sequence continues at coordinate 798,900 of MU226480.1, forward strand.
AGATGCTCCTGCATCATATAGGGTTTTCTACTTCTTGAAAATTTGAATCTGTTTGTCTTAATCTGCACTTTCTAAATATGCAATCCTTCTTTTCTAGATCATAATCTTACACATAAAGATAGATAAGCTTTTTTTTGTTTGTACAAGGTTTTTCCTAAGTCAAGTCTGAATTAACCTCCCCTTACACAATAATACATAGAAAAGAGAGCTTACCCTCAAAAAGTAGAGGCTAAATCTAAAGTAAGCTATTGAATTTACAATGTTATTAATTTTTCTATGAATCCTATTGCATTTAATATTCATAAAGGGTTGATCTAATTCTATGAGGGATCCCATCCATTCATTTAGTCATCGAAGAAAAATATAAACTTAATCATGGATGTCATCTTGAATGCTTGAAAATCTAAATAGTTGACCTCTCCTTTAGTACCTTGAAAATGTTTTATTGCTTGCTCAATTTTTTTAATAATAATTGAATTAGAATATGAGAGAGGAGATGTTTCAAATGAGGGGGTAATACTTGATTTTATATTGAACCTCATCAAAATGTGTTGATATTTAAATAAGGCCAACATTAAGAGCATTTTCCAACTCATTTTTTTTTTATCATTGAAGGGTTCAAATTTGGGCCCCTTTTGGTTGGACTTGTTATGCCTTGCATACCCATCCCTATATTTCCCCCCTCGAGAGAAATTTTGGGTCCTCTTTTTGTTCTTTATTTCTCTTGCCTTGTTCTCCTCTAGGATATGGGATCCCAGAATCTACCCTCTTTCGCCTTAGTTTTGACCAGATTTCATATTTTTGGTTTGTATAATGTATTTTTATACTATGAAGACTGGATGCCCAAAGATTGAAATGTAGAGCCTTTATTTTTAACTTAGGGTCATACACTGCATTTAACAATTATTTCCTAGTCAATCTATAAAAGGGTCTTCCAAGGATCATTTTAACCACCAACCGATTAGAAAATGTCTCTAAGAGGGCCCCTATGAATGATTTTCCAAGCTTATAAATTTGTGTGTTTGAAGTGGAATTTGGTTTCCAGATGGGTACTTTCTAAGGATCGCTTGGCCAACATGTGCAAAAATTTTCTCAAGCAGTCTCCTTTCAGCATTTTTGTGGTGTGATTTGGATCTTCTTTTTAGTTTTCATTTAATTTCCATCTTTTGTCCGTTGTTTAGGTTTCGTTGTAGGGTAGAAATAAAGGGAATTATATGGAATCCCAAACCTTTAACTTAATATAGGGTCTCCCCTCTCTTTTTTTTGTATTTTGACCTAGTGTATGTGCATCATTTCAAGGAAGCAAGTTGCATTGTGCTTTAAGGGTTTAATTTGGGCTTTCTAGGGTTTCAAATCCCACCCAATCTTGGCTTAATTGCAGGCCACATACCAAAGATGCCAGCTATGTAATTCTTGTTTGGAATCTTTCTGTTCAAAAATCAATGTTCTCCAACTAGAGGCTAGATCCTCATAGCCTGGAACTTGGGTTCCCAACTACCCGTTGCTTTCACGGTCGTGTTTTCAAAAAAATCAGAGTTAGTTATTTAATAGGTCATTTTAATTAGAAATCATTCGCTCACCTGCATTCCATATTGTTTTAATTTTTGGTTTAACTCTCCTACATTCATGATGGTAAAGTTTCTAGATCGTCAAGGAACTTCAGGCCCCAAAATTCCTTCTTCACATTTAAAATCTTAAAAGAAAATTAAAAAAATTTAAGATTTTTTCAAAACTTCAAGATAATTCATTGCTAAATTTAATAACTCTAGTATTCGGGACTCCTTCATACTTTATGTTCGTTATGAAAGATTCACTCATACGAGTCTCCAGAACCTAGACACCAGAATTTTCTTATGTTTTTAGTAAGACTGTCTGTATACAATATCTTGTTTTGCAGGTAGAAATAATAGACATTATGGCATCATCCTCATCCACACAACAATTTCATCTTGAGGTGTCGAATCTGGCACCCTCAGGAAGGAAAAATAAAGAAAAAATGGAGTTGAATAAGTAGCCCCACACAATGAAGTATAAAATGGACAAACAGGTTTAGGTTTCTAAGTTAGAGATTGCATTGAAGAATATAACCAATACAGACATTGGTGATTGTGACTTAGAGGCGATCAAGACCATGGTAGAGTCTGGCAGAATTTTGGAGATAGAACATATCTCCATCTCCTAAAGTTGGGATTGATGTTGATCGCTTACTTTTTGGTCTCTCTCCAACATCTAGAATTCATCAAGACCTTGCCAAACCACTATTTGGAGGTCACCCACTCACGCATCTTATCGGTGGGTACCCAAGTTGTTACTTTTGATCTGGTCTTGTTAGAAATATAAAATAAAATGGAAAAGTGATAAGGAAAGAATCCAATAGAATGTGCAAAAGGAAGAGTTTTACCAAATACAGAGAGAGAGAGAGAGAGAGAGAGAGAGAGAGAGAGAGAGAGAGAGAGAGCAAACACAAAGAATCCAATAGAATGTGCAAAAGGAAGAGTTTTACCAAATACAGAGAGAGAGAGAGAGAGAGAGAGAGAGAGAGAGAGAGAGAGAGAGAGTTCAAACACCAAGATCACCAAAATGCTTCAAGACCAAGACAAGAACACAAGAATTTTGAAAGGGTAAAAAGAAAGAAAAAAACCATTGTGTATAATATTAATGAGGCACAAAGCCTAAAGAAGAAGAGAGAAAGAGAGCAATAAGCTCATTACAATAGTGAGAGAAAGTTTTAGAATGTGAGGAGAAGTGATAAAATGGAGAAGATTATTCTAGCAAGAGTGAGTAGAGGCATCTCTTAAATAGAGATGAGTGGAGGAGTTTGCATGTAACTCCCATCTTCTATGATTGCCACATTCACATTGTGTGTGTTCCAAATGTAAGAATCCTCTTAAGGAGGAATATCTAATTTCCTTATTAAAGGAATTACAAAAATGTGACATGTCCTCCTACTTGGAATATATGACAAATACAATTAGGATACCTTGGTTTATCCTTTAATTACATAGTTCACCAAGGAAATATTAATTTCTAACACCCCCCTTTAATCTTTACTTGGGGTATTTACATTAAGGGGTATCAAACCCAAATTTTTACAAATAAATTAAAATTTCTCTCTGGAAAGAGGCTTTGTAAAAATATATGCAACTTGATCTTAGAAGATTGTATTGTCTTCAATTTTTCAAGTGGCCTTCTGGAAATATAATGTATAAGCATCTTTGGTAGAGCCAAGAGAAGTAGAAGGGTCCTTTAAATGTGTTCAAGTGGAAGTATATGCACATTTGCAAGTAGTCTTGTGAGTCATAAGACATGTGTAAATGAATTGATGTCTTTGGAAGGCCCATGATATATCACCTGAATCAAATTATATAAAAAACACAAGTAGATTTCCCATATTTGGGATCTACCCGTGATACAAATCAGTACACATTTTAAAATAAACTCATAATATGTATCATAAAATAATTCAAATTTAGATAAATTTTGAAAACTTTGGAGTGAGATAAGCAAGAGCTTTCATAAAAATATACAAGGTAGCTAACATGATATCAAGATAAACCATATGCTTAGAGTTTCATAAATAAAAACTTAGGTACGGAAGTATTTATCAATGCTCTCATGAAAGAAATATACTAATACACAAATGACCATAGACAAGGTCAAGTAATGAAACCTGCATCAACATTGCATCAATCACATGGATATAGATAGTCCACTAATGAGTTATCTCACTGCAAGAGAATGTGCTATAACTCCACCACCTACATAGCTCATGATCTAAGCAATGAAGAATGCAGTGCACTATCATATTAGTATATTAATCAAAGGAATATGAGAGAGACAATGATAAAATTAGTAGAATATGTGACTCAAGCACTAAACTAACTCAAGATCTTGATTTACCAAGCATGTTTACCATTGAGATCCATAAGACAAGATTATGAGTAATAACAACATATTTCCTGCCAGATATATGAGAAATCCAACAAAATTCAAGAGGAATTTCAAGAACAACATCCTCACCAAAAAAAAGCAATGGAAAAAGTTGATAAACATCAACTGAAGTAAGTGCACCCAGTGCAACTTACAAATGGAACAAGTTGATAAACATCAACTGAAGTAAGTGCAACCCAGTGCAACTTACAAATGGAACAATTTGATAAATATCAACTAAAGTAAGTGCATCCCAGTGCAACTTGCAAGTAGAACAAGTTGATAAACATCAACTAAAGTAAGTGCAACCCAGTGCAACTTACAAGTGGAACAAGTTGATAAACACCAACTAAAGTAAGTGCAACTTACAAGTGAAACAAGTTGATAAACATCAACTGAAGTAAGTGCAACCCAGTGCAACTTACAAGTGGAACAAGTTGATAAACATCAACTGAAGTAAGTGCAACCTAGTGCGACTCACAAGTGGAACAAGTTGATAAACATCAACTGAAGTAAGTGCAACCCAGTGCAACTTATAAGTTAAAACAGTGGATCAAATGGAACTCATAAAAGATGCAACACTAGATCATTTGAAATCTCAGAGAAATTAATGCTAAATAATGAAATAATCCACTAGAAGGCAATGTTGAATGATAACTAGAACAAATTAAACTGAGCAACATTAATGTGATGAATATCAATTAGAAAACTCCAATGATGGTGAACATGAGAACTAATTTCGATAGACGATATAACATAATTACTTGATCGTAAAGAAATTTTAATTGAAAATACCCACACTAATTGAGTAAATAGAATATTAAAGTCTATAGTTTAAATAAAGATATAATTAACTATTTGAAATGAAATAAATATGTTTTGAACAAAGCAAAGATTTGGAAGTAAATAATATAGAGGAATACAAAGTGAATAGAAGTTTAACAAAATGTTAAATGATGGAATTAAGCGAGGAGCTTAATATATAAAAGATTGATTACCCCCTTTAATAAGAGAAGACATTACAACATAGTTACAATAATTAAGTCTCTAAGGTCTAAGACCACCCATTCTAGTAAAATAATCATCACCTTCATTAAGTAAATCTTTAAAACATTTAGGATTTTGGTTAGAACTCATGAAAATATCACTATGATGAGTAAATTCATCATATTCATTATCACTATGAGGAGTAAATGTATCATTATCATCATGAACAAAATTATCATCATCATGAGAAAAATTATCACTAGGAGGAGTAGAAATATTCTTACCATCATCATCATCACATTTTTTAATACTAGTAGGAATAAAAATAGATGCATTAGGAGTAGGGTTTAGGATAGGAGGTTGGTCCTCCATGAGTTCAATAATACCCCCTTTTTGAATGAACATAAACTTCTTTCGTACGAATAATAATCAAAGTGAAAGTTTTTTATGCCAAATAGTTAGAACTATTTAATTTGAATTTTGAAATAAGGGTAGACATAATTAATTAAGGAAATGATTTGAATAACTTAAAAAAAGTGGAATACAAATAATATGTACTAATCTAGATCAAGAAAAATAAATTTAAATTAATGTAACTCTCAATTTGAATGGTTAAACAGATATTTGAAAAAAAAAAAAAAATTGATTAAATGAAGGAACAAATTTTAATTGAAATAAATTAGTGGAACACCAATTGAAAATGGTTAGAATTGTTATGAAGAATGTAAGAATGAAGTGATAGGAATAAATATTAAACTGAAAAAAAGTTTTAGCGTTTAAACTTTTTTGATTTAAACAAAATTTTAAAAGTTTAAAATACTAAGTTAGAAGTGATTAACTTTAAAATAAACTTGGATTAGTTAATAAAAAATGAATTATAAGCAATGAATAACGATTTCAATAATCAAATTGATGTATACAAAGGTTTTTTTTTTAAAATCAAATGCTTAATAAAATTTATAAGAAATGAATAATTTATACTAATTGTTAATATAAAGAAACTATTTAAAGTTGAAATGAGTCAAAGATGAAAGGAATCGTTCAAAGTAGAGCTAGAATTAGAAAAAACCACTGAAATAAGAGAACATAATCTCAAAATAATGACATAAACAAAAATTATGTTGTAGAATGCATATTAGAATAAGAAATACTTGTTAGAAACACTGAGAGTGGGGGGGGGTGAATCAGTGTTTATCTATTAATTATATTTCAGCCAATTAAACATATATCAAATGTGCATCCAAAGAAACATAACACCAGAACACATAACACATGATATGATTACGAAGAACCTTGATCAGAGGAAAACTCCGGTGGGGATTAGTACTCACAAAATATTGTACTAGGTATAATGAACCTGTTAAAGTTCCTTTGCTCTGTTAGAAGCAGTCTTTACAAATTAAGTACAATGACCTGGTTAAAGGTCTAACCCTATTAGGAGTCTTTTACAATAACCCTATTAGGGGTGTATGGCTCACTGCCTAGGCTCACTGCCCAATAAGATGAAGGCTACAACCCTCTAAATGTTGATATGCACTATATAAAAAATGAACTGTTGTAATGACACTGTTGTCTGATTAGTTCTGTGTATGCGCGGATGCTCTTACTCCTTTAAAGAGATATATCATCTTCTGAATTCATTATACTGTTCCTTTGTAACTTCTACTTACATCATAATCCACACTTGTAACATATCTTTACATTACATACTTATATCTTCAAATCCGAATAGGTGCGACCCAAAACAAATCACTAGTCGGCCCTAAAACAAAAATATACAACGCTTTCGAACAAGTCAGCCTAAGTGTGTTTACTACAAAATTAATTACATTAATACAAAATTATAACTAAAGGTGCTTAGTCATTGCATTATAAAATCATTGACGCTACTCAAAACTGTAGTCGGCTTCCATGCTCTGTTTCCTTGACTGCAGGTTTACTAATCTGCCTGTAACTTCTCCGTACTAATGTTTCATACTCTGCGCGTTTGGATCTAGCATATGTATACACCATAGAGTATATACCTAAGCATGGATGCTCTGGTGTGATCTCTAACACGTGCACTGATGTGCTAATCTCTGTATGTGTCTGTCTGCTCTATTTTCACACTTAGTCATTTTCCTTTCATGACAGAACTTAAGTATGACTTTGTTTCCATGGTTGACAACACAAAATAAGTCATGCTTCCTCAGGAAGTCAACTTGCCAACAATCTCCCCCTTTTTCATTTATGGAAACAAAGGAATGTGGCTAAGTTACTCAAAATGACTGCATACAAAAATGACTGTATATCATAATACTTAATGATATATACATATATATTTTTCTGCATATACACATTCTATATACATTAATGACAAAGGTGTGCAAAAACTATAAGTCTTCAACATCCTTACTCCATGTAGACTTCTGGGTACACAACTTGAAGAGATTGAATCTCTTTTTGCCAAAAGACTTTCATTGCATCAACTGTCTGCAGATGCGCGCATAATGCATATGTCAATTTTTCCATTTTCATCAGATCCATGCAAGGACCTTGATCATATGTCTATATGGTGTTATCAATCTATTTTATGTTCTCATTGAGAACTGCTAGAGATGGCGCAAGTGCATTCCTCAACTGAGTCTGCCTCACCCTTATCTTGCTGATTTCTAACTTTGTTTTCTCAATTTTGTCTAACTGCCATTGGTAGACATTATTGTAGATGTTCATGTCTTGTGTCGAGGTTTCAACTAATTTTCTTATTTTATCAACCATTTCTTCTGCTTCTACTATCTTTTTAGTGTGCTCAGAGGTGAGCTTCACTCTATCCATACAGTTTGCTATGACTTTGTTTCCTTTATCTGCCAATTCCTTCAATATAGCCTGCCCAATCTTTAAGGAATTTAGATCTAAGGTAAAGTTCTTTACCAAGTCATTTAGTCTCTCCTTCTTGTATTCATCTTCTACAATCTTAGTAGCTAATTCTACTAAGCTAGTGAAATGTGACTTGAAGTTTGATAAGATGTTGTCCACATCTTCAACTAATTGTACTTTGGCTA
>MU226480.1:821222-873720 GCA_018584345.1 Thuja plicata
CATTTTTCAATCTTAGTTCTTCATTTTCCTTCTCAAATCTATCAAGATCTTCAAGAGCTTCTTCAAGATTCTTTTTCAAATGTTTTGCTTCAGCTGAGTCCATGATCTCCTCAAGTGGTTAAACTTTCTTTTAGAGGACCAGAGCTCTGATACCAATTGTTAGAAACACTGAGAGGGGGGTGTGAATCGGTGTTTATCTACTTATTATATTTCAGCCAATTAAACATATATCAAATGTGCATCCAAAGAAACATATTACAAGAACACATAACATATTGTACTAGGTATAATGAACCTGTTAAAGTTCCTTTGCCCTGTTAGAAGCAGTCTTTACAAATTGAGTACAATGACCTGGTTAAAGGTCTGACCCTGTTAGGAGTCTTTTAAAATAACCCTGTTAGGGGTGTATGGCTCACTGCCTAGGCTCACTGCCCAAATAATATGATGGCTACAACCCTCTGAATGTTGATATGCACTATATCAAAAATGAACTGTTGTAGTGACACTATTGTCTGATTAGTTTCGTGTATGCGTGGATGCTCTTACTTCTTTAAAGAGATATATCATCTTCTAACTTCATTATACTATCCCTCTATAACTTATTCTTACATAATAATTGACACTTGTAATATATCTTTACATTACATACTTATATCTTCAAATCTGAATAGGCACGACCCAAAACAAATCATTAGTCGGCCCTAAAACAAAAATACATAACACTTCCGAACAAGTTGGCCCAAGCGTGTTTACAATAACATTAATTACATTATTAAAAACTTATAAATAAAGGCACTTAGCCATTACATTATAAAATCATACACGCTAATCAAAACTGTAGTCGGCTTCCATGCTCTTTTTCCTAGACTGCAGGTCTACTAATCTATCTGTAACTTTTCCATACTGATGTTTCATACTCTACATGTTTGGATATAGCATGTATATACACCATAGAGTATATATCTAAGCACACATGTTCTGGTGTGATCTCTAACATGTGCGTTGATGTGTTGATCTCTGTATCTCTCTGTCTATCCTATTTTCTTTACTTAGTCATTTTATCTTCTAAGTTATCTTTGACAGAAACTTAGTATGACTTTGTTGCCATGATTGACAACAAAAAATAAGTCATGCTTCCTCAAGAAGTCAACTTGCCAATAGACAAGTGGTAATTGAACTCCCTTTGGCTCACTACACAATGCAAAGATGCATTGAAGATGTTTGTGACCAACCCAAGAGTGGATTTCATCTTTCCCATCCAAGTGATAATCATATTGTTGTGTCACCTCTTCAGCGAGTTAAACGTGAAGGAGTACTCACCCTAGATGTATTATTTCATGATCAACATTATCACTAACAGGGCCTACTTTGATTGGGCCCAAATCATTTTAAATAGCATAGACTAGAAACTTTGAAAAATTAATGACATAAAGCAGCTCTATATGACATCTTATGTAGTCTAGTTAACATCTCATCACAAGAACATTGAAGGTGTCGAGAACATTGAGCATCAGGGTGAGAAACTAGAGGATGCACTAGCATGGGTTCACTACCCACAACTTCATTTAGAGAGGTTCCCCAACTCATTTTGTATAGTAAATGATGCATTTATATATAAAAAAATAATAAGGATCAATGACGATGTTGGGTATCAATTTTTGAAGGTAGCGACATCCCTAATAGATCCATGGGAGTGTTGGTTTTTGTAGTATTGCTAGCACAACTTTATCCACCTATTTGGATTTTCTAGGATGCCATTTCTCATCCCACAAAATTGTAGTGACTGAATAATCCTACTCAAGATTTGTAGGAAAATTTTGGAGACCTGGATGTTGATGAATGTAAAGAAGATCACGACATTCAAGTTCCCTTTTTCATATGGGGATTATAAGTACACCCTTGTCACTGCAAAAGAAGTAGAAAATGAGCTAAAGAGCCTCAATTTGGTGATGTTTTACCTGATGTGGTAGCACTATGATCCAAGGATCAGAAGGTTAAAGTAGGAAATCCATGGCTCTTTCAAGAGCCACCTCCCTCACCTCGAGGATTTTTGGTCTAAATTCTAGGAAGATTCCAGTGTACATCATCATTAGTGCCACTGGCTCTTGACACAACAAATGGTTGATTTTGGTCTACGAACGTTCCCCGAGAATTTTGTTGACAACATGGATGTTTTAGATCTTGCATTCAACAAGAATAAGATTAGATACAAGCCTCTCCCAAAGGTGAATTGAGATGAGCTGGAGAACTTGGACATCTAGGTAGTCACTCAGGAAGTCATGGACCTTTTCCATGTAAGTGGACCCCCTGGAAGAAGCTCCCGCAGAGCTGATTTTAGAAGAGCTAGGAGAGTAGATAGACAAGTTGTGGAAGCCCACTTCAACCATGGATCAAGGAGTCACCTTTGGACTCATTACAGAATCCATTTTGGCCACACCACATTCCTAGGAAGAAATGATATTAGTTGTTCCTATTGTGGGCCTTCCACACATAAATATTGAAGCACAAGAGGTTATTCCAGAAGAGGTGGACATCCCATTGGTGCATCCAAAAAGGAAAATTAAGAAGACAAAACAAGTGGTGGATGATTCTCCCACCGACCCTGACCTCTAAGGTGGGAAAGATTTTGATGATACACAAGCTTCAAAAACTAAAGCGCTCATTGAGGAGCCCATATTGGAGCGGGTCCTTGACTTTGAGGATCCAAACACTGTCGTTCCCAAGAATACAAATGAAATTTTGGCATCAAAAGATCAAGAGCTCCTCCTCAAGAAAATTGAGGGAGACAAAAGGTGTGAGGTCAAGGAGGAGAGAGAATTACTAGAATCAGAAAAAAGGCAAAGGAAGAGGGACTCCACAAGATTGAAGAATAAAATATGAGAACTAAAGAGGAGGCCATAAGAAAGAAAGAGGTCGATGAACGCGCTCACCAAGAGGAATCTCGCCTCAAGGAAGAAGAAGAGGCCAAAAAAAAGGAAGGTCAAGGACAAATAATGACAAAAAGGAAGATAAAAGAAAGAAGAGAGTTGAGAATACAACCCAAATGCAAGAAAATGAAAAATCTCATCACAAATCCATAGAAGCCATAGAGAAAAGGTAGAGAGATAAAGAGGTTGTAGAGAAAAGAGGTTGTAGAGAAAATACAAAAGGAGGAAGAAGCACAAAAAAGAGTAGAAGAAAAAGAGAAGAATAGGGTTGAGGAGTAGACCAAGGAACTAGGGCAAGTTGGCCCTTTGGGAAAAATTGTACCCCTTTCATCTAGCACTCCTCTATATGATCCATCATCCCATATCGAGTAGAGCTTGCAGTAAGACCCACAACAAAGCATACCACATCCAGAATCAAGTATGAAGAAGAGTTTGCAGCCAGATTATCAGAAAGAAAAGGAGCACCCACATGAGGAAGTAACATCACCAAATCCTAGGAACCCTCCTCCTGAAGATGAAAAAACACCACCCACAAATGAGGGTCAAACCAAACAAGGTGGCGAGGTGTCCTATTTCTAGGATACCACGGATGCCAAGGAGAATGCCCCAGGTTTGTGAGACTGTATGGTAAAAGATACAAAAGCAGAAATCTAGACGAGGACTTTACCACACCTTCTCTCTAAGACATCATGAAGGATTTGATAACTCCTTATCCCAATAAGGCTAAGAAAACATGTTTGGTATACACAACAAAGAGGAACGTAAGAGGTGAGACAGTAGTAACCAAGTTCTTGCCTCCCGAGGATAAAGATGAGGCTAAGATAAATCTTGAGGACTATGAGATATGTGAATTCAAACTCAGAAAGAGAGGTGAGTGGGGTGAACTCAGAGAATACCACAAGAAGGAGGCACAAGCTTCAGAATAAAAATTGAAAGAAATAATTCAGGATTTTTCCTCCCCCATTGCATCATCGATGCCAGAAGCATCCACCTCAGAGTCAGATCCATAGGATGAAACAATTTTTTTATGGATGATGAAGAAGAAAGTGCTAGCAGTAGAAAATTGGATCTTTTCTCAGCTATGAACAGTCTTGGGCTTTCTTACTAAGTTCATCCTAGATTACCTACAAGAAATAAAGGTGCATTCAAGCATCAAGAAATATGTATGTGGGTAAGTGACATTTCCTGACATATTAAACAAAGAAATATGATGAAAGAGATCACCAAGTTGGGTGGAGGAAAAATAAAAAGAGATTGACATCCTTGGTAATAGACCATAGACTATTTTCGGGTCTTTTAACACCAATTGGGTCTTAAAATGGACCTCTTAGATATGGTGTGCAAGTTTCTTGCATCGTTTCTCTCAACTATACAATGGTTTTCTTCCATGTATGCGGGATTATTGCAAAATGTCATAGGGTTGAACCTCGAAGAGGTAGATGGGTTCACACCTACCGAGTCATTACTCAATGGATTTTATGAGAATATGGAGAGGAATTTTGGTCATTCTCAGGAGTTTTATAGAGAAATATTGAATGAGTTCACTAGATTCACCATAGAGGCTCATGATACCACAACATTGACAGCTCAGATGCTTGACTAGGATATCGAGGCCCAAGAAACTTGAGGAGACATGTGTCTATGTTTAGTGCATGAAGGAAATTGATGAAGATATTATAAATGAATGAATTGAAGGATACACAAATTATATGATAGGTAAATCCTTAGGATATTGGGTTCATCTATCTTCCCCTCCTCATTCTTTATTCATTCAAGGTTCCTCAAATATTAGAGTCTCAGGTCCTAGAGAGTGTACACTGGGAAACATTCTTCATTATTTTATTGTTTATTTATTTATTCATTATGACAGTATGTGTTGATGCCTTCTCCTAGAGTTTACAGACCATTGTCCAAATAATAATGTCGATTGCATAATGTCAAAAGTTTGGTAGGTACAGTCTTCCATAGAAGTGACATTTGATGTGAGTCTACTATAGATGCCATTCCTCATTCCAGGGGAATTAATATAGCATTTAAAGTTTAATTACAAAGGAAAAACATCTAGACAAGGGTGTTGACTCAACATTTATGAAGCAAGAAGATCCAGGTTTTGCAGGGCTGATAGATAGTGAATTGTACATAGGCAGATCTCTCCCTTAGGAAGTAGAGTTTTGATTCCCCCTTTTCTATTTATATCTTTCCCTCTCCTTCCTTTCCCTTTTTGAGTTTGTAATCTTACATGATTTACATACATTTAAATATTGTATAACAAGAAATAGTGTAAAATGTTGTAAAGGAAATATTGTACAGTTGTATATCTCTATATATACTCAGTTTTTTGCCATTCATAGGGTCTGAAAAGTTGATGATTTTCAAGGCCATATATTAGAGTTAGATATTTTATCAAATCACTCTCTACTTTTCCTTTTCTAGTTGAAGTTCATTCTACCTTAGAGAATTGTAAGCCTGAATCAGTGATGTTGGATATTTATACTGATAATGAAAAGAAGAATTTGTGATTTGTATACTATTCTTTGTCATCATCTCGGTTATTGGTAACATTGTATCATTTATTTACAGTTCTATCCTTTTCTCAAAAGTTATTTGTTAATCTATAAATGGAAGTTGTGTCAATGGAATGAATCTTTTATGCTTTTGGTTGTTGATCATGTGTGTTGGAAGTAAGTTAGTTATTGGTCTTGAGTATTATTGATGGTACTATTTATAAAGTGATTGTAGTTAGATTCATTTCCCAATGCCTTGTCCTATCTTTTGAAGTTTCTTTTAAATCTAGTTCTAATGTTTGCTCACAAAAGATTATTTTTTGTGTATGTCAAAATCTCTACATAACCAACAGGCCCCGTAAACAAATAGTCATGTGTCCAACTTGGCTCATCCAACATCATCATGATCTAATAAAAAGTGCTTAGGATGAAGGGAAACTATTTATTAGTACCTCTTTTAGGTGTAGTTGGTTGATACATGTACACCCAATGTTAAATCATACTCTATTCATATCCTTGCATAAGAGTTACAATAATAGAAGTTGGCGCTTGAAGGATGTTCATTAAGCTCTGACCATGCACCCACTAACTCTTCCCCGAGTAACCCCCATCACTAAGAACATCTATGCTTAGGTTCATTTTCCCTGATTAGGATTGAAATAATCCTTAGAAGCACTCCAAACCTAGGATAACTCATAGAGATAGGACCTCCCATCTGAGCTAATAGAACCGCTAGAAAGAGAGAGGCTTTAACCTCTGGTTCAAAGATTATCACCCAAAATCTCTTCTTCCCAGTCTAGTGTTGTAACAATACCATCTCAAGCCTATTTTATCCCCACTCCATCACCAATGGATGCTTACTTCAATACAAACTCTCATTTGGGAGCAATAGATGGTGGAATTTATGACCTCCCATAAAACCCAGAAATGATATGTCCTAGATACGAGCATAATGACCTTCAAACTACGGAGGAACACCTACAAGCCTTTAAGGATTCCATGGCCTGCCACCAAATATAGTATGAAGACATCATTGGTAGGCTCTTCCCATACTCCTTAGGATAAAATGAGTTAAAATGGTACCTCTCTCTACCAACCAACTCAATTCAAAGCTGGTAGGAGATGGAGGATGCTTTTATGTTACATTTCTTGGTTTACATAGACCTTATGACTATACCACCATTTTTATTCTCTAAGGAAGGAACCTAAACAAATCCTCACTATCTTGAATAGTAGTTTCCAATAGGTCTACAAATAGTTGATAGATCCCTTGTGGAGCCTGTAGTCATCTAGACTTACTTCAATGCCCCTGATCCTTTAGTTGCCACTATGTTAAAATGAACAACACCTAAGATGAATAGGGATACCTTATCCAAGGTCTACATCTTATCTTTATGACTTATTGAGAGCTAAATAAAACCCTCATAGGTATTGGCCACAATTTATCCTTCAATATGCAGATTGGGAACTATCCCCAGATGAGCATATATAACCCAAACACCATGGTTGGAGCCCCAAAGATGAATATGGTGCCCCAATATGTGCACAACCACTTGGAACATCTAAAATTGGTGTAGCCTAAATATCCCTAGTCCCATAGTAAGCTTGCATCTCCTCAGTTCCCAATGAATTCCATTTTTTAACTGGTCATCTCGGTTGGACCTTAGCCTATTACAATTCATGCAACCATCGCTACACAAGTCCAACCTCCACCACCCTTTGATCAAGCTAGTCACTTAACAATGAAGATGGATGTTCCAAAAAATATTTTATCCTAGGTCACCTTAAAACTAGGTCAGATGAAACTAGAATCCTTGGTCCCTCAGAACCCTAGTCCTTCCTATAAAAAAGGAAACAACCACCCTGCGAAAATAAATTATTAGAATTTTGGTCCTTGATACAAAAAAATAATCAATAGTCGTATAATAACCAACAATGAAATACCACTCCCAACAATTGCAGGGTGGCCCCTAGTTACCCAAAATATTCTGGGAATGTGAACTCCACCCTCATTGCCCATATTGTGGAGTTCCATATTTTGAATAATTGGTGTAGGTTGCACGATACAACTTATCACTCTTAGGTGAACTGTCCCACCATGGAAAAGATGATTAGGATTTCACAGTCTGATAATTTTCCACCTCCTGATCAACCTTCCTCTTCCCAACCCCTGGGAAACATTAGCTTATCCTTTTCCTATGAGATCCTCTTCTTTGGTAGAGAAGAAGGTGACCAAGAAGAATCAGATCTTGGACTAATCTTCCAGGATCCTCCTTTTGAATATGAGGCTCAGGCCTTCCAAATCACATGAGCTCCATACAATACTTGGATCCAGAATAAGGGTCCTTTCACCACATTAATACTACTGAAAACACCCAGACTCCCCAAATCCTAATGCTAATAACAATCTTCCCCCACCATGGGGACAAGTATTTCATTCATCGTGAATGGACGCGATAAAAGGTAGATGGGACCTGTAATCACCTAAAAATGGTCATCTAAACCCTAGACCCCCAATCTCAACAATTAATCAAGAAACCCTAATCTTGATTGTTATAAGTCCTAAATCAAACAGGTAATTCTTCAATCTATCAATTTGAACTGATCTGACCTAAACCCTAGGTCCTAATCGATCATCTTATTTGATTAATTAATTAATCCCTAAAATCACATTACATTGGCAAATAAACCTTATGTTAATTATTTAATTGATATTCTGATATATTAATTAAATAAAATTGCAAAAAATTTCAATTAAATCAAAAAAGGGAATTAAATTAATTAATAAAAACAAATGTTCATTCAAAATCATTTAAATTATTAAAAATGTACATGACATCATCAAATCTAGTCAATTGATTATCAAAATGGGAACAATCCAGTTCCACTTAGTTAACTAATTCTCCACTATTTATCATTTTGGAAACATTTTAGTTAACTAAGAACTGATTTTGGAAGTTTCCAAAATAATTGATCAGTCAGTTCAGTCAACTAACTCTTTCGACCAATCACATTGCTTGCACATGGATTGTGCTTCTTCAATTGAATCTGAGCCACTCTTTTCTTTCGATCTCAACCGTTGATTTGAGAGAGATTTCTATAAAAGAGAAACTCTTTTCCTTCATAGGGATCCTAATTTTTGCATCATTATTATGCAGTTTTTCATGTTTTTATCATTCTTAGCATTTATCATTTTAGCTTTAATTTTTGTTTTTACTTTCAAGCATGCAAACCTAATTTAGAGCACATTTTGAATTTGTGTTTTAAAATAAATATTAAACACTTCAATTTGGTGCCTTAAAATTGAATCCTAATTAGATTGGATTAACCACAAATCTGCATTTTGCATAATCATGTAATCATAGCTTTAAAATCCTTCAATTAGGTTTTGGTGTAGTCACTGAGCTTGTGATGACCGGAGAGAAAGCTCATACTCCTGCCTACTAGAAGGCAATGGGTCATTGTCGATCAGTGTAGTTATTGTTTTCAGATTTTGTATTGTTTAACCCACTAACTACATAAATACTTTATTAAAGTGTGTGTGTCTATTGTGTATCTTGCAGGTACTAACTTCCTCACAACAACAAGAGGACAATTTTTGCTATGAGTTCCTGGTGGAATAAATCCATTTCCCTTCCTACAGCTCCCTTGAATCCCAAATGGTGTGTTCAGTCATTGAACATGAATACTCCCGTTATCACCATGTCTACTCTTACCTACACCACTAGGTCATTCCTAATGGACTAACTAGAAATGAAAAATGACACCTCATTCATAATGCCTCACGATATGTTCTCATGGCCAATGATTTTTATAAGCGAGGATTAGACGGTACTTTTCTTAGGTGTCTAGAAAAAGAAGATTCCAAACATACATTGTCTGAATTCCATGAAGGAATTTGTGGTTCTCATTCTAACGGTCTGACTCTAGCTTGAAAACTTCTTAGAGGAGGGTATTATTGGCCAGATATGGAGAAAGAAGCTAACGGGTATGCAAAAGATTGTAAGAAATGCTAGCTGCATGTCAATCTTATCCATGCTTCAGAAATGGAGCTCATTCCTTTTGTCACAGATTGGCCCTTGCAGTAATGGTAATTTGATCTAATTGGGTAGATTCACACCTCATCTTCTAATGGACACAATTTCATTATTGCATCTACTGAGTATTTCACCAAGTGGGTTGAAGCAGTCCCACTCATTAAAGTGACAGGACAACAAATCTTGATGTTCATTCTAAAATATATCATTTTTTTCTATGGCATACCTTCCTCCATCATCATTGACAATGGAGGACAATTTAAGAACAACACCATAGATGAGTTTTGTGCAAAGCTCAAAATCACACAACACTGTTCTTCCATATATTACCCACAAGGTAATGGACATGTTGAAGCCTCAAATAAGAATTTTTTGAAAATCTTGCATCGTATGATTAACAAGTCTGGAAAGGATTGGCACCTACAGATCAATCCTACATTATGGGCTTATAGAACAAGCATTTGAATACCTACAGGGGCAACCCCATTCACACTGGTATATGGGGTAGAAGAATTCTTACCCCTAGAGGTAGAAATCCAATCTCTTAGGGTTTCTTTATGTAGACTTATACCAAATGAAGAATACAAATTTTTGAGACTCTAAGAACTAGAGTTGCAAGATGAACATCAAAAAGTGGCATTTGATCACCTCATAGATTATAAAAAAGGAATGTCAAGAGGATACAACAAAAAAGTTAGACCTAGAGAACTTCAGGTGGGCGACCTTGTGTTGAGAGAAAATCCCTACAGTCAGGCACATAGAGAGTACAAGGGGAAGTTTGAACCCAACTAGCTGGGTCCTTATATCATTACTGCAACATTCAGCTTCAAAGCCTATAAACTCTCCACACCTGAAGGAGAACTACTTTGGGAGCCCATCAACACTCTCCATCTAAAGAATTTCTATACCTAAGGCATTCTCGGTGATCAACACCATGTACATACTTATGATCCTAAAAAAAATCTAAAAATTGGAAAAAGTCTTGAAAAAATGATTATCTTGGTGAAAACCTAGCAATAGGCACCTTGATGCATCAATCAAATAAATAAATAAATAAATAAAAGAAAAATCAAAAAAATCAAAAATGGAAAAATACAAAAAAATTGAAAACGAAGAAAAAGTGCCTTGGTGAAAACCTAGTAAACAGGCACCATGGTAGAAAAAATAACATCTCTGCCAAGTAGGTGAAAACTTGGTAAATAGGCACCTCTTGTACTTAGCACTCCATCTATCAATGCTCAGTCTTGGAATCAATCCTTTACTTCAGTTTGTACATATCTTTTAGTCACTTTTGTGACACTATGGTTCTTATGGGAACCCTCTTGGCTTGAAATCGATCCAGAGTCATAACCTGGGCACAATCAAATTAGCTTTGTCATCGCAGTATGAGTCAAGTCAGTCATCATCGTTTGATACTAGGGGCATGGGTCCCCAAATTTGATCACATCTTTGGATTACACCAGAGTCAGTAATCTTGTCATTTCTAAAGGACAACTCACTACTCACACAAAAGGTGTTTCTCAACACCCTAATCAAAAGTGTTTCTTAACACTATGTTTGGACACATCTATGTTTCTTAACACACATTGGATACCACAAATTTAAACAACAGATCAATAACAATCAAACACATCAAACTCACAAGCATGACGGTGTTTCTCAACACCTCCTACATATACACATCCAAAAACTTTGAAACTGGCTGAAGTATGTTGAACTTCTATTTGTATGTTGTCTGTTCTCATTGATTTTTGTTAATCTTTTCTTTGTCTAATTCTTTTTGGTGTGGTCATGATGATCCAGCAACATCAAATAAACTGGGTGTATGTGATAAGATCTCCTGCATTAAGGCGGAAAAGCCTCACATCCCTTGATCCTATTTATTTGTATGCCAAGGTGAGGTCAGAAATATCTCCTTGATTAATATTTCTCTGTTTGTTTATGCAAGATCGCACTCATGGTTATCTTGGATTAGAATTCCTTGATACTAGTGTACTCTTGCAACATCAACTGGAAACAACATTCAGGTCATCTCGGTTCTTGTGCCTTGATCCCTATGTTGGTTTACCTTATCTTATCTGATGAAAGTCATATTCATATTCTTATGGTCTCAGTGGCACCAGTAAGGATTGTATCAACTCTGATGTTCCAAAAATTGCTCAATGATGAAAATTTTCAACGCTAAAGCTTTAGTGACTATGCCATAGGTTGCATTCATGTTAGTCATACATCTGCATCTGCATCTGCATCTGTATGGTGTTGAAATCTACATAATATTGATATCTCTCTCCAATGTGAAGGATCTAAGGTTCTCATCGATCAATCTTCCTTTTATCAAGTGGTCAGTTGTGCGTGAACATGACATTTCTTGCTAAGTCAACTATCTTGATTTCATTTTTAGGATCAAAATTGAAATCTAAATTTGACCACTTGCACAACCAATATAAATCTCTCATGATTTTATTCTAATCAATCCATGTATCTTACTTTTGGTCAATCTAGGTCAAATAGGACCTCCCATTAAGTACATCTCTTGTCCTAACCACTTGGGACCTATTTCTAATCAGATCAACTTCTTCTTACATCATGGTATCAATCAAATTGCTTCTCATCACTAGGGAAACTAGCCATATTTTGATTTCCCTCCCGAGGGGGTAGGATCAGGACATCAACACTCCAGTGATCACATCCTCAATCAAAGCCCCATCGCTTGGGGCATCTTAGCTTCATCGCATTAAATCAAGTTGAGATCATCTTAAATCAAAGGAAACCTAATCAATGGTCTTATACAGTGTTGAATACACTCAAAACTAGACAAGATCGATCTTATACGGGCTATTCATTATTGAAACTAGATACATTGATCGAATTGGCTTCATCATTTCAAACCAAGTCAATTTGCTTGCTAATCAAATCTCTTAACGGTAATCAGTTTCATCACTTCAAATCAAACTGGTTATTCGTTCAAACCAATCAATAGGTTTAAGAATTCTTGACAGATGTCCAGTTTCATTGCTTCAAATCAAACTAAACATCCTGTTTATATATTTTGATTGATCTTTGTCCAATCAAGCTCAAAGTTGGTCTTCTTCTTCAAAATAATGGTTTCATTTCTTCAAATCAAACTATTATAGGTCTTCTTGCTAACAAGTCTTTGAATCAATGCATTGATCGCACATCAATTCAAAGAGGGGCAAATGTAATCACCTAAAAATGGTCATCTAAACCCTAGACCCCCAATCTCAACAATTAATCAAGAAACCCTAATCTTGATTATTCTAAGTCCTAAATCAAACAGGTAATTCTTCACTCTATCAATTTGATCTGATATGACCTAAACCCTAGGTCCTAATCGATCATCTTACTTGATTAATTAATTAATCCCTAAAATCACATTACATTGGAAAATAAACCTTATGTTAATTATTTAATTGATATTCTAATATATTAATTAAATAAAATTACAAAATTGTCAATTAAATCAAAAAAGGGAATTAAATTAATTAATAAAAAATGTGCATTCAAAATCATCTAAATTATTAAAAATACATATGACATCATCAAATCTAGTAAATTGATTATTAAAATGGAAACAATCCAGTTCCACTCAGTTAACTGATTCTCCACTGTTTATCATTTTGGAAACATTTCAGTTAACTAATAATTGATTTTGGAAGTTTCTAAAATAACCGATCAGTCAGTTCAGTCAACTGACTCTTTCGACCAATCACATTTCTTGCACATGGATTGTGCTTCTTCAATCAAATCTAAGCCACTCTTTTCTTTCAATCTCGACCGTCGATTTGAGAGAGATTTCTATAAAAGAGAAACTCTTTTCCTTCACAGGGATCCTAATTTTTCCATCGTTATTATGCAGTTTTTTATGTTTTAGCATTCTTAGCATTTATCATTTTAGCTTTAATTGTTGTTTTTACTTTCAAGCATGCAAACCTAATTTAGAGAACATTTTGAATTTGGGTTTTTAAATGAATATTAAACACTTCAATTTGGTGCTTTAAAATTGAATCCTAATTAGATTGGATTAACCACAAATTTTCATTTTGCATAATCATTTTAGATCATCTAATCATAGTTTTAAAATCCTTCATTTAGGTTATTGGTGTAGTCACTGAACTTCTGACGACATGAGAGAAAGATCATACTCTTGCCTACTAGAAGGAAATGGGTCATTGTCGGTTAGTGTAGTTATTGTTTTCAGATTCCGTATTGTCTAACCCACTAACCACGTAAATACTTTATTGAAATGTGTGTGTCTATTGTGCAACTTGTAGGTACTTGCCCATTTTCATGCATACATGACCCAAAGGAGAAATTGGATGTCACCAGGGTGATGGAGGACACCACCACTACCATGTCCCTCATGGAAATATTATAAAGTTTCCCTAAGAAGAAGGAGGTTCTCCTCAAATACCTTGAACAACTTGAACCTCATCTCAATTAGCCCAAAGATGTTAATCCAACAATATTATGCGGTAATACTTAGGATCCATCCTTCCTTCTAATCTTGAAAATTTATGGGAAGAGTCTACACTACTATCTGGTTGATTTTGGAGCATTGGGAAACATCATTCCCCTATCCATATGCAAGAAACTTGGATTAACTCCCCTAAAGGCCTATGGTGTGGCCATATAGCTCGATAAAACTCAAATCAAGATGGTGGGTGACCTTAAAAATGTCCAAATCTATCTCACCTCCAAACCCCACATCTCAAGTATCATTGATATATAAGTGGTGGACATCCTTGAGACCTATGAGATGCTCCTAAGTCAGAACTGGTCCAAGTCCCTTAATGGGTATATCTCGACCGACTACTTGCACTTATGGTTGCCTTAGAGAGGAGAAACCAACCATATGAGGGTTGATAGTGAGCCCAAGGTGAAACAACTTGTCACAGATTATGGGGAAACAAACAAGGTAACCTTCACTCACATTGAGTTAGGCCTTTATAGATCTAGAGAAATAATAACCCTGGAGTTTCTCTCGGGAGGAGATTCTCCTCCAAAGGATGTTGTCCTAAAAAATAGAACCTAGGACCTCATCTTGTGGTTGAACCATGACATCTAAATGCTAGGTACCAATGCATCCATGTTAAAGCTACTCTCCCCGCAATGGTGTTCAATACACTATGAAGGACAGTTTGAGCTCGAGTGCAAATTATGCCTGACCACCACTACTAGTATACTCACCTCCCCTACAGAGGATGAAATGAAAGAAACCCATCAACAACAACCCAACCAACCCACATTTGAAACTGGAGGGTTGGTTTCTAAGGAGTCTATGTCAACTCCTCCCCCCAAAATTATCAAAGAACTTTGGTTCCTCCCCCATAAACTACATTGGATATTTTATCGTCTACTCTTAAAACACCATTGTCTATCATCAATCCCCCGAGTATGAATCCCCCTAAGAATGATATCTAGACCCTAAATTTTCATGGCTCACAGTCCAAGAAAGGAAGTGGGTAGATGTGGAATTAATCAACCCTTGAGGAAGATCTTTCCTTTCTTCCAACTAACTTCAGTTCAGTTGCACTAATAATTTTACCGATTACAAGGCCTTAGTCCTAAGTCTCTTACTCACCCTCAGGAAAGGATTTAACCACATCGGGTCATTGGGTGACTCAGAACTAAATGTCAAACAAGTCTGGAGCTTATGAACATGCCATGATAAATGAATAGTGTTTTACTACAACAGAGTATGGAGCTTGATTAAATATTTTGATGCCTTTGGTATCAAGGTAATCCCTCATAAAGATGATTACATTCTGAATTCCCTAAACATCACTACCAACACCCTAGAATGAATGACCAGTTCGCGCCTCCAGTGATTTTCTATCAAGATAGTCTTAACTTCGGTTGTCCCAAACAATCTCATCCATTTTTAGATTTTTGAAGATGATAAGAACATTATTTCCTACTTGGAAAACACAAGTGTTTTTAAAGACCATGTTATGGAAGAAGAAGAGAACAATGACAAGGGATAGAATGAAGAGGAAGATGGTATCCTTAACTTCCCCACCAATTCCATTCCTAAGGGGATGGTGGCCCTAAAATACATCTTTGACTCAGATCCCTGAGTCAAGGAAAAACTCCCCCAATCATCTGATGAAGGAAAATAAGAGAAGGTTAACCTAGCTGTGAAGGGATAAGCCTAACATGTGTACATAGGTACATCCAACACTCCCGAAGAGAGGGAGAAAATCCTCATGATCCTCAAATAATACATAGATGTCATCGCGTGGGGATATGAGGACCTCAAGACCTATGAAACCTCCATTATGACCCACACAACCCCCCTTAAAGTCAGCATTAATAATTTTAGCCAGAGACAAAGGCTGATGAACCCCATTATTGAACCCCTAATGTTTTAGGATTTTTAGAAACTATAATCTACAAGGATCATCTTTCCAATTAGGCATACCACTTGGGTGGCCAACTTGGTCCTAGTCAGGAAAAAGAATGAGGAGATTCAATTATTTATTGATTTACAAACCCTGAATAGGGCTTCAAAGAAAGAAAACCATACCCTACCCTCACTCAATGAGGTGCTTTAGATTGTTAACAGATCCTAAATGATGTCCTTCTTGGATGGTTACTTTGTTTATAATCAAATCGTGGTAAAATATGAAGATTTGGTTAAAACTAATTTAACTACCAAGTGGGGCACCTTCACATAACAGAGAATGCTCTTTGATCTTATTAACACCGGAGCCATATTACAAAAATAAATGGACATCATGTTCGAGGGGTTGGTCAACAAATGCATAATCATCTACATGGATGATTTGAAAATTTTCTCTCGTAACCGACATGAGCACTCTGCCCATTTAGCAAAAAATATTTGAGAGATGTCATACTTAAAAAAATTTCCCTTAACCCCAAGAAGTGCGTATTTGGGGTCATTGAAGGGAAATTACTTGGACATATTATTTCTGAGAAATGAATAGTCATTGACCTAGACCGACTGGAGGCATTTCTCAAGTTAAAAATGTCTGGCAACAAAAAGATAATGTCATCTTTGTTTGGGAAGATCAACTTTGTGCACCGCTTCATCACTAACTTTCCAGAAGTAGTAAAGACCCTAAACGACATGATGAAAAAGGATTATAAGATTGAATGGAGTCAGGAGAGCAATAATGCTTTCATCCAGATTAAGAATGCCATCATGGAGGCACAAGTTCTCATTAGCCACGACTATACACTCCCATTTTACATATATTCCTTCACCTCCGTGCATTCTATTGTTGTTGTATTAACCTAGAAGGTGGATAGGGAGGAACAACCTATCACTTTCATGAGCTCCCCCTTTAAGAACATAGAATTAAAATACTGCACCCTATAAAAACAAGCATTCACCCTAGTCAGGGCAGTAAAAAATTTAGACATTACATCCTCAAGAGTAGGGTGTATGTCATTGTGCTCGATCAAGTTGTTAAATTCCTTCTCTTGTAGAGAAAACTAGGAGAGCATTGTGAGAAAGTGATGGATATTCTCTAGGAATATGAATTAGAGATGAAACCCATGAGGCTCAATTGTGGGCAAGGCCTCTCCTAGGCCACGGACAAGGTGGGTCCACAAATCAAATGTCAATAATATACAATTGATTATTTCACCCAAGATCCCTAGTATTTTGACTTGGTGTACCTAATAAAAAATTCCCTAAAGAACTCACTCTTGCTAAAATCCATGCAATTAGGCTTAAAAGTTCACACTTATTGATAAAGAATGAAACCCTTTTCCAAATAAACTTTGAGGGCATCTATCTTCGATGTCTGGATCACCAAGAAGCACAAAATATGGTTGAAGAGTTCCATGGACAGTTCAGAACTAGGCATCACTCTGCTAATGTCATTGCTCATAACATTCTTTGGGTTGGTTATTACTGGCCCCAAATATTCAGGGATGTCCATAATCACATAAGTTTTTGCCACACATACCAAACAGTTGCTTCCACAGAATGAAACCATGCAATGCCCCTTCAACTAGTTTACGATATGAGACCCTTTTCCCAATGGGTGTCTAACTTCATTGGGGTAGTCAACCCCAACTCTTTCCTCAGTCATAAGAATATTCACTATAATAGACTACTAGACCAGATGGACTTAAGCTATAGCATGAAAGAATAGTATAGTGGATGTAGTTATTCACTTCCTAGAGGACCACATCACCACCTAGTTTAAACTTCCCTTCTCTTTTGTGTGTGATAATGGGTCATCCTTTTCATCAACCCATCTCATGCAGTGGGCTTAGCAACAGAAGGTTACTCTAAAATTATCAAGAAACTATTACTCGTAGGGTAACAAAGTGGTAGAGTCCACCAACAAAAACCTCCTTGAGGTCATCATATGCCTACTAGATAAGAACCCTTGAAATTGGCATCAAAAGCTAAAGTATGCCTTATGAGCAGACTGCACACGAGTCAAGGCCACTCTCAAAACCTCCCCATATTATCTTATGTATAGATGAAACCATGTTTTCCCTATGAACATACAAATAGTGGTCATGTAGCTCATGCAAGAATTTGAAAATGAAGAAAATATTGTGGAGGTACATTTCCTCAGCCTTCTTCGATTAGAAGAATAGAGGGATGCCACCCTTGAGCATTTTTTTAAGCATCAAGATGTCGGCAAGTGATGGTTTGACAAAATAGCCCAATATAAGGCCTTACAAATCTCGGACCTCATCCCACTCTGGGAAAAAGCCTAGGAGAAGAAGGATCATCACACCAAGTTTCAAAGTCTCTAGTTAGGAACATACCAAATTATTGATATTTGTGGATCCAATACCTACTACATCAGTTCCCTAACTAGTGAACATGTCTCGTTATCAGTCAACAGCTAGTTCCTAAATCACTAATTTGAGTAGGATGAAAATTTCCACCCCTTATACTTTTTGTATTTTATGTATAGTGTCTTAAATGTAAATACCCTAGTGAACAGTCTGTACCCCCTTTGTACATTCTTATACATGCTTTCTTTTTGTGCAGTTGCTTTGTTTCCTTTGGTTTGTTGTTTTGTTTTGTTTTTTGGCTTGGTTTCCATGTTTTGTCCCATAGGGTTGGTATGTCTAGCATGATAGATGGTTCACCCATAGGGGAATCATCCTTGTAAATTATGGAAGTCTAGTGTCTTTTGATATGTGCGATGACTAATTATCCATTCATACAAGGTGTGTTCAAAATATTGGTGAAAAATGATGACAGAACAACATTAAGAAAAGAAGGATATAGTAACTGGAAAGTAGAGACTAGTATGAGAAGCTATCTCACTTGGAATAGGAAAGGTAGACATAAAGGAAGAACTCAACTAAGGATAACAGATCGATGACACTGAAACTAAATCTAAATATAAAATCATAGGTGTTTTCATGGGCCCCAGTGTTCTCTCTATCCCAATAATCAAAATGATGGGCCCAGTGAAAGTACTTCCAACATGAGTAAACTCAACGAATCCGGTGAAAGGACTACCACCCACCCCATCACACTATAAAATAAAATAAATCTCAAAGATTCAATAGAGGGGATAGGATATTTTGTTACATGTTGGCCATGTCAAAAAAAAGGAAAAGGGGAAAGGAATCTTGGAATGAGTGTTTTCTATCTATTCATTGAAAGTTTGAGTGCATCATGAATCCCTTTCGCAAAGCACACATAACACATTCAGTTATGAAAATGCTCTGGACTTCTTTGAATTGATCCCTCTCATAATTTGGAATCATCTTGTTGAACAATTACCTTGAATGATAGTAGAAATATTTTTCTTCCCTCCCAGTAGATTATGGAGTTCCAAAATGCACAAGGCAATTTTTCCATTGAGTCGCCATTTGTTATGCCCTGCATACTCATCCCTACATTTTTCCAGCTAGGGTAAAATGTCGAGTCTCCTATTTTTTTCTTTTTCTTTATCTTACCTTGTTCTCCTCTATGATCTGGGATCCCATAGTCTACCCTAATTCACCTTAGTTTTACTTGAATTTTGGATTTTTGGGTTCTATAATGTCTTTCTGTATTATGAAGACTAGATGCTTGCAGACCAAAACACAAAGCCTTTATTTTTGACATAGGGTCATATGCTACATTTAATGCCTCTTTCTTGGCCAATCTATAAAAGGATCTTCCAAAGATCATTTTAACCACCAAGCGATTAGAAATTGTCTCCGAGAGTGCCCCTGCGACCGAGTTTCCAAGCTTGTAAATTTGTGTGTTCAAAGAGGAATGTGGTTTCTAGGTGGGTACTTTAAAAGGATCTCTTGGCCAACGCATGTGACATTTTCTCAAGTAGGTTCCTTTCAGTGTTTTTGTGGTGTGATTTGGGGCCTTTTTTCATTTTTTTAAATCTTTTGTCTATTGTTTAGGTTTCATCATAGGGTAAAAATAAAGGAATTTCTACATAATCCTTGACCTTGACCTTAATTTAGGGTCTCCCCTCTCTCTCCTTTTTTATCTTTTCCTCCTAGGGTTTCTTCATTCCCTAGTTGTAGGTTTCAATCATTTGACCCTACAAATTTTTGTTTTCATGCTTCTAGGGCTTTTCATTTTTCAATTTTATGCCTAGTGTGTGTGTGTGTGTGTGTTTCATTTCAAGGTAGCAAGTTGCATTGTGTTTTAAGAGTTTAATTTAGGATTTCTAGGGTTTCAAATCCCAAATAATCTTGGTCTAATTACAGACCATGTGTCAAATACTCCCACTCTAAAATTTTGGTTTGGAATCTTTATGTTCAAAAATCACTATTTGCCAACTAGTCGTTGGCTCCCCGCAACCTGGAACTTTGGTTCTCGACTACCTGTCACTTTTGTAGCCACATTTTCAAAATTTTCTAAAGTTTGTAATTTAACATGTCATTTTAATTGGAAATAATTCACTCACCTACATTCCAGATTGTTTTTATTTTTGGGTTAACTCTTCCACATTCATTATGATAAAGTTTCTATACCGTCAAGGAAATTTGGGCCCTAAAATTTATTCTTCACAATTACCATCTTAAACTAAAAGAAAAAATTCTTAAGTTAGTTCTCAAACTTCAAGATAATTCTTTGTTAAATTTAATAATTCTGATCTTTGGGCTCTAGGAATTCTTCGTACTTCATGTTCATTTTCAAAGATTCACCCATATAGGTCCTCGAAACCAAGACACCAAACTTTGCTTATATTTTTACTAATATTATCTATATACTATGCACGTATTGATAACAATGACTTATTTTGTAGGTAGAGATAATAGACACTATGAAATCCTCCTCATCAACACAAGAATTTGAGCCTACGGTTCCGCCTTTAGGGCCATCATGAAAGAAAACCAAAGAAGAAAGGGAGTTGGAGAAGCATCCCCACATGATGAAGTATAAAGTGGATGAACAATTTCGGGTTCTAAGTTAGAGGATGTGTTGAAGAATATAACCAATACAGACCTTACAATTGTGACTTAGAGGTTATCAAGACCACAATAGAATCTACGTAGACTTCTAGAAATGGAACATGTCTCCATCTTTTGAATTTTGGATTGACATTGGACACTTCCTTTTCGGTCTCTATCCAACATCTGTAATTTATCTGTACCCTAACAAGGCACTATTCAGAGGCTGCCTCCTCATACATCTTTTTGGAGGGTACCCATGTTGTTTCTTTTCATCTAGTCTCCATCTATGTCACCCTTTGCTTTCCCAGTAAGAAAAAAGTGGTGCTAGTGTACAAAACATGTTCCATGAACAAGTACTTGCAAATGGAGAATCATAATAAGTGGTACCTAAACTCCCATTGGATCACTACACCACACAAGGATGTGTTGAAGGTGTCCATGACTATCCTAAGAGAGGATTTCATCTTGATCATCCAAGGGATAATCATAATGTATATTTCCATCTTTTAAGACTTGAACATGAAGGAGTACTCACCCTCGATGTATCATTTCATTATCAACATTGTCACCAACAGGGCCTACTTTGATTGGGCCCAAATCATTTCAGATAACATCGGCCAACAACTTTGGTAAGTTGATGACATGAATTAGTTCTATATGAAATCTTATGCAGTTTGGTTAATTACTTGTTGCAAGAATATTGATGGTTTCTACTAGGTCGGGTACCAGGGAGACCAACCAGAGGATGCACTGACATGGGTTCGCTACCCACAACTTCAACTAGATAGGTACCCCGACTCATTTTGTATAGTAAATGATGCATTTGTATATAATAGAATAATAAGGCTTAATGATGATGTTTGATATCAATTGTCAAAGGAAGAAATGTCCCTAATAGAGCCATGGGGGTGTTGGTTTTGTAGTATCACCAACACACCTATATCTGCGTGTCCAAATTTTCTATGAGTCCCTTCCTCCTCCTACGACACTGGAGTGACTGGATAGTCCTACTCGAGTTTTGTAGGAAAATTTTGGAGACCCATGTGGTGATGAATGTAAATAAGATCAAGATAGTCAGATTCTCTTTTACATGCATGAATTATAAGTGCATCATTGCCACTACAAAAGAATTAGAAAATAAGCTAAAGAGGCTTAATTTGGGGAGGTTTTACCTGATGCGGCCACAATATGATCCAAGGGGAAGAATAAAGCATGCAATACCCAAATCTTTCAAGGGCCACCTCCCTCACCTTGAGAATGTTTGGGCAGATTTCCCAGATGAGTCCAGGGTATGTCATTTCCAATACCACTAACTCTTGGCACAAAAAAATGGTTGATTTTGGTATGCAGACATTCCCCAAGAATTGTTTTGACACCATGTTTTGGATCTTGCATTCAATAGGGATAATATTGAAGACAAACCTTTCCCAAGGGTTAATTAGGATGAGTCAGACAACTTGTAGATCGAGGTAGTCATTCAGGAAGTCATGGACCGAAGCCATGCAGATTTTGAAAAGATTTGTCTTAGAACCAGTTCTGATCAGAAGAAGAAGAGTAAGACCCTACCCTCTATGCAATACAAGAGGTGAGATCAAAACAAAAGGGGCACCTTGTCCACATAAGTATAATCGCTAAAAGAAGCTCAGGTGGAGGTGATTTTTTGAGATCTAGGAGGGGTCATTTCCACTACAAAGCAAGGGGTCACCTTTGAACTCAATGTGAAACTCATTACAGTTGCACCACCTTCTCAGGAAACAAAGTTTTTGGCTTTTCCCATGGCGGGCCTTCCACACATCAATGTTGAAGTATAATTAGTTGTTTGAGACAAAGATGATGTTCCATTGGTGCATCCTAGAAGGAAATATAAGAAGAGAAAACAAGTGGTGGATGATTCTCCCACCAAATCTGGCCTCTAAGGCAAGCAAGATTTTGATGATACATAAACTCCAGAAACTAAAGTGCTTGTCAAGGAACCTATATCCAAGAAGGTCCTAGACTTTGAGGACATAGACAGTACCACTACTGAGAATCCCAATGAAATTTTGACACCAAAATATCAAGAGCTCCTCCTCAAGAAAATAGAGGAAGATAAAAGGTGTGAGGTCAAGGAGGAGAGAGAATGACTTGAATAGGAAAAGAAAGTGAAGGAAGAGCAACTCTACAAGATTGAAGAAGAAAATATGTGCACTAAAGAGGAGGCCAAAAGAAAACAAGAGGTCGATGAATGTGCTCTCCAAGAGGAAGATCACTCCAAGGATGAAGAAGAGGCCAAAGAGAAAAGGAAGGTCGAGGAAGAATGTTGACAAAAAGGAAGAGGAAAGGAAAAAGGAAGTTGAGAACACAACCCAAATGCAATAAAATGAAGAAGATTGATGAAAACTTGTAGAATCCATAGAGAAAAGGTAGAGAGCTAAAGAGGTTGTCGAGAAAAGACAAAAGGAGGAAGAAGCCCAAAAAACAGAAGAAAAAGAGAAGACGAAAACCAATGCACTAGAAGGAGCCAAACCTTTGATATAAATCATACCACTACATCTAGTGCTCCTGTAGATGATCCATCATCCCAGCCCCAATAGAGCCTGTAGTTGGACCCACAAAAAATTACGTCGCATCAAAAATCAATTCTTAAGGAGAGTTCATAGTTGTATTCTTAGAAAGAAAAGGTTCCCCCACAGGATGAAGTAACATTGTCAAATCCTTGGAACCCTCCTCCTGAAGATGAAAAAACACTTCCCACAAATTAGGGTCAAGTCAAATAGGGTGGTGAGGTGTCCAATTTGTAGGATACCATAGATTTCAAGGAAAATGCCTTGGTCTACCAGATTGGCTAGTCAAAAAACACAAGAGGAAACATCTAGACTATCCCTTTTACCACACCTTCTCTCCAAGACATCGTGAAGGAGTTAATGACCCCATATTCCAAGAAGGCTAAGAAAGTGCATTCAATATAAATAACCATGAGGAATGCAAGATGCAAGATAATAGTAACCACAACCATGCCTCCTAAGGATAAAGATAAGTTTGAGGTAAATCCTAAGGACTATGTCATTCATGAGTTCAACCTCAGTAAGAGAGGTAAGTGGGGTGAACTTAGAGAATTCAAAAAAGTCATCATTGAAGTACATGATAGGTATTCCAAAGAATACCCTAAGAAGAAAGAGGTGAAGCCTCAAAAGCAAAATTAAAACAAATAATTTGGGATTTTGTCTCCTCTATTGGATCATCAATGACAGAAGTGTTTTCCTTTGAGCCATTTCCACATGTTGAGATGAATTCTTTAAGGAGGATGAAGAAGAAAGTGCTAGCAATAGACAACTAGATCTCCTCTTACCTATGAACCATCTAGGGATTTCTTACCAAGTCCATCCCAAAGTACCTAAAAGAAATAAAGGTGCATTCAAGCATGAGGAAGGAAATAAGTGTGTGGGTAAGTGACATTTCCTAACACATTAAACAAAAAATATGATGAAATAGATTGTCGAGTTGGGAAAAGGAAAATTACATGAGATTAACATCATCAATGCAATTCCCTCACATTTTTTCCCTTAACATAATGGATCCCCTCCAAGTATATATGATTTATGCAGAATGTCACAGAGTTGAACCATGAAGTAGATGGGTTAGCACCTATTGATTCATTACTCAATGGATTTTATGAGAATATGGAGAGGAAGTTTGGTCCTTCCCAGGAGGTTGATGAAGAAATATTGAGTGAGTGCACCAAACTCATCATAGAGGCTCATGATACCACAGAGTTGGGAGCCCAGATGTGTGATCAGGTCATTGAGGCTCATGAAAAAGTTGAGGAGGCTTAGGTCTATGTTTAGTGCATGAAGGAACTTGATGAAGATATTATAAATGAGTTTATTGAAGGATACAAGAAGTATATGGCAGGTCAATCCTCAGGGTAGTGTGTTCCTCTATCTCTCCCTCATTCTTTATTCATTCAAGGTTCCTTGGATCCTGAATCCTTGGGTCTTGGGTCCTGGTGAGTTTATAGTTGGAATAATTCTTCATTCTTTTATTCTTTATTTATTCACCATGGTAGTATATTTTTATGCCTTCTCTTGGAGCTGACTGACCATCATCTAGACAATAACATTGACTGCACAGTGTCAGAAGTTTGGTAGGTATTGGCTGACATAAAAGTAATAGATGATGTGGGTTTACTACATAAACTATTCCTCATTACTAGTGGGTGATCTAGAATTTGAGGTTTAAGTACAAATGACAAACATCCAAAAAAGTGCATCAACTTATCATTTATGAGGTGAACAGATCCAAGTTTTGCATGCTTGATAGATAGTGACTTGTACATAGGTAGATCTCTCCCTTACGAACCAGAGTCCTAATTCACCCTTTTCTATTTCTATATTTCCCTCTCCTTCTTTTCCCTTTTTGAGTTTGTAATCGTACATGATGTACATACATGTAAATATTGTATAATAAGAAATGGTGTAAAATATTGTAAAGGCAAGATTGTACAATTGTATATCTCTATATATACTTAGTTTTGGGTCATTTTTAGGGTTCCAAAAAGTTGATGATTTTGAAGGTCAAAGCTTAGAGTTAGATAGTTTATCAAATCACTCTCTGCTTTTCCTTTCTAAGTTTAAGTTCATGCTTCCTTGGAGAATTGTAAGCCCAAACCAGTGATGTTGGATATTTATACTGATAATGGAATGAAGAATCTATGATTTTCCTACTATTCTCTGTCTTCATCCCGGTTGTTGGTAACATTGTATCATTTATTTATAGTTATGTCCTTTGCTCAAGAATTAGTTGTTAATCTATAAATGGAAGTTGTGTTAGTGGAATGAATCTTTTATGCTTTTGCATGCTTTTGGTTGTCGATCATGTGTGCTAGAAGTAAGTTAGTTGTTGGTCTTGAGTATTTTTAATGATAATTTTTATAAATTGATTATAGTTAGATTCATTTCTTGATGCCCCGTCTTATCTTTTGAAGTTTCTTTTAAATCTGGTTCTAATGTTTGCTCGCAGAATATTATTTTGTGTATGTTAGAATCTCTTCATAACTAGCAGGACCCTTGAACAAATAGTCTCTTGTATAACTTAGCTCATCCAACACCGTCGTGACCCAATAACCAGGTGCTTGAGATGAAGGGAAATCTTTCCTACTCCCTCTTTTAGGCGGAGTTGGTTGGTTCCTATACACTAGATAACAAATTGTACCTTATTCGCAGCCCTGCATAAGATTTGTGTCAATGTGACTATGGTGTTAGGTGCCATATTCCAAGGGTAATCGGACACTAAGCACCCTATTCTAGTCCTCCTATGCTAGAAACTAGATCAAAGATTCATAAAGGGTGTTGAGACTCCATATTTGGTCTTGTCTTGAGAAAAATCAGTCAGTTTTAGGGGCATTGAAGGAGAAGCACCAAATTGAGCCCCCAATGAGTATGAAATTATATGAGGATACAATTTATGATATTATATTTATTTCCAATTTATCATTAATATGAACTTATGTTGATACTCTTGGTAAATTACATGATAGAATCAATAAGCTTTCACCAAGATGTTAGAGAGACAAGAAAGCACCAAGCCTGCAAGTACTTGGGAACTCACCTATAAAAAATATCAATATAAAAGGAGAAATATGATTAGAATATGTTACACACACATAGAGCATGCAATAATTAAGAAAATATATGACCTCTACATCTAGTGAAAAGCTACTTTCTATGAGCCATATGA
The DNA here is from genome assembly GCA_018584345.1 of Thuja plicata. Classification (NCBI taxonomy): domain Eukaryota; kingdom Viridiplantae; phylum Streptophyta; class Pinopsida; order Cupressales; family Cupressaceae; genus Thuja; species Thuja plicata. The sequence continues at coordinate 847,782 of MU226480.1, forward strand.
GAAGAGAAGAGACATGACTTCTTCGTCTAGTAAGGGCTACTTATTATGAGTCATGTTAACAAAAGGAGAATCAAACTAGTCTAGAAAGGTGTATTATGATATTTGAGTCTAGAGATTACAAAAAATGCAGTTTGCTAAATAATTTAACAAAAAGTGATTACAAACTAGGTGTTTCAGCATGCACAAAACATAAAATATTTAAAAAAGTCTTGATTTCAAAAGTAATCCTAAAACACAACTGCAAAATGGGTGTTGTAGTGTGCACCAAGAAAAAATTGACATGATACTGAAAAATGGGTGTTATAGTGTCTCTAAGAACAATAGGTGTGTGATCAAAGTGTCCAAAAAAACTTTATGGTGTGTGCATACAATGTAACATATAGAAGAGTGTGTGCCTCTACATTAAAAAAATTATTTATGCCTTACCAAGAGAAATTGATTTAAGGTGGCATGCATATATTTGAACGCAAGCACGCCAAAATAATGAAATGACCATAAATGTAGGCAAATCAAAGGAGACGGTCACAAGACACAAAAGAGAACATAAGGGATCCACTATCTGGGGTCAATATGTGCATTAGATAAATCTTGTATATCAAGCATGATTATATTGAAATGACCTCATCCTCCAAGTGGAACTAAAAGAACAATGGAAGAAAAGCACATAATAAGAAAAGAAATTTGTTTTTGGTCAACATGGAAGAGACCAAAAATATCTCAACACTTTGCATCCTCCCCAAGTATACAACACAATAGCACATTTAAAACAAGATCACATTTACAACATAACATGTATACAAGATATAGAAGCATGATGATACACATATAGGAATGCCACAATAGGTTTGGTCCCTTTGTTGACTTGTGCCAATTGAGAAACAAGGGTAATCTAAAGAGAGCTTAAAAACTAATAAGATACATCAAGCGTCACATTATAGGGATCATAGTGCATGCAAGAAAATACATGATAAAATCTACTACACAAGTGAGCTAGTTTAGAAAATCCTTCACCTCAAAATCTTGCTCAATGTTGTTTGGAGATGGTGGAAAAGATACTAGAGGAGTTATAGCTAGTATGGTAGATGGCGCTATAGATACTTCCAAACAAGGACCTTTTTCTAATTCTGAATCACTATATGTGTCACTAGGAGCTAAAGTTTTGTTGGTTAATAGTCAAGCTCTTACTTATAATATGACTCAGGCCCTTGAAAAAGTCTTACCATTGTCCACAACTAAACAAAGTGAAATAGTTTGATCTCTTAATTGATGGGTATAGCTCCCTAATATAGATATTCGATGAATGAAGTTATAACTATTTGAGATGGTGTATGCTCTTGACCAGAGAACAGAAGAGGAATCTAATGGACGTTCATCACCATGATATATCCATGCTGCAATATAAAGTATGAATCAAAAAATAAATTCAATGTTGTTCTTTCTTACTCAAAAGAAACATGAAAAACCTAACATAGTTTAAATCACCAATTCATTTCGACATATACACCTTCACAACCATAAATATCATACATACATCTAGAGAATTTGAAGAACATAAATCTATTAAACAATATGAACATAACAGGAGAGAAACAAATAGTGACTCACAGATCACCTTATAATTATAGAATCTCAATGATAGAGTATGATATCTATAACCAATTTATCTCATCTATCATATATCCATTCATTCAACAATAAAACCAAAAACCACTAATGAACAACAACCATAAAATAATTTTGATTCTCACACAATTGTCACAGTAACAGTGGGAAATTATATTAAAAATTGCTGATCCGTATTTAGTGTTCAACAAAGATATAAATAGTTTGTTCTCCTTCTTACAGAGGTTACAAAAAACATTATCTTGAAAATAAATAAACCGAATCTTAAACAGGTGTCATAACTTTAAAGTAAAAAATAGAAAAGTAATCAACTTTAATCTATGCAGTCTTTGGCTCTTCTTATTTTTCAACCGAAGCCTCTATGGAATCATGGTGGATGGATTTGTATTATTGGAGGGATTCAAGGACACCTATCATTCCTTCATCTTTTAACACCTTGAAAATTATCATTCTTGTTCATCCAATAGAGGTGGTTTTCCTTCAAATACTCTACTTTCTCCTCAAAGTCTTGCATTTCATGGCTGATTTGGTACCACAAGGCACCAAGCTAGATAATCCATTCAGTTTTTATTTTTTGATACGCACAGGGATTGGTTATCTTGTTATTTTTTTCTTGATATTTTTCCTTCATACTGCTAATATCAATGATGTATTTTCCCATGCCCTGATATGAAGCACATTCCAAATTAGTGAAATGATTTTCTATTCTCTGGATGTCCTCTTGTAATCTATTCATCATTTCCCTTAAATGTTTAATGGTTTTGGTCACACACTTTTTCTTAAAACTTACAGAGAACATCCATTTTTGTAAGGGTTTATTGAGTGATTGTAACACACCAAGCTTGACTTCATTTTTGGTCTTCATATCCACGACTTCTTTAAGCATTGAGAACAAATTTTCATAAGAATCTTCTTCCTCTTTTATGATTATGATGTTGGTTTGTATGTTGTCTCTTTTTTGAGACAAAATTTTGTATAGGGATCTGAGACGTTCAATTAAGGGTAGCCCTCAGATCTTAAGATATTTTATCCAATCCCTACCAATTCTTCCCAGGTGCCTATCTTCCTATAGCTTGGCAATTAGGGATTGTTTCTCTCTTGTTGACGAGTCTAGGATATAAGAGGAGGAGGTTGTTTGTTGGGAAGAAAAGGGCATGAGAACTTTCTTGAGGTAGTCAGGGAGTTGGGAGATTTTTTCTTTTAACCTGTCCTTCTCCTGTTTAACTTTATCCAGCTTTTCTTTCACTTGTTGGTGGGAAAATTCATAGATCTAAACTGTCCCTTCATGCCTAGGAGGCCAAATTTCTATCCTAGTCACTATGAAATCAGATGTGTCCAAGTGAGCTACCTTGTCAATGGCTCTAGTTTGGGCAATTTCTATGAAAACATGTCTTGTATCATGATCTTTCCCCAAAGAAGCTAGAACTGATGATTTCTTCTCTTTTTTAGGAGCAGAAGGATTTCTTAGGATTTGATCTATCATATCTTGAGGGTGAATGCAATTTTATACCCCCTTCCTTTTCTTCTCAATTGTTTTTTCTAGCTAGGAAGGGGTGGATAAAACAGATCAAATAATTTCCTTACAACACGAGGAGTATCTTTTTAAGTAGACACGAATGGAAATCAGAGAAATTTAGAAGAAGAAGGACTAGAAGAGGCTAAAAATGGGGGTACCTATGAGTCCATCAAGTGATTTTCTTGTTTTTGATTGAGAGCTCCCTATTGCATATTGTAAAGCTCTCCCAGTCAAATATCTCTTTTTAATGGGTCTTCTTTATCTTTAGGTTATTCTCCCTCTATTAGATCTATAAATGGAAGGGATCCTTCTCCACAGGTAGACTTAGGCTCTAACTCTTTCTCTGGAGGATCATCATCTCCAGATGTAGATGCTAATATACCTATTGGGGTAGCAGCACCAGGTGCAGAGGATTAACTCTACATTGGATTGGGTGGCCTTTGTGTGGAGCTCCCTTTTCTCTTCCCATTTTTCTTCCACTCAATTCAATCTCTAGTCATTTTCATTAAAAAATACATGTGAACATAGATGCCATCAATTTATAGGATATAGGTACTAACAGGGTTACTTTAATCTTCTCCAAGTATCATGAGGCTAACAGATTAGACCCATCATCCACTAAGCCATCCATATTTAAATCCAATTTGTAGAGTTTTATTTGATCTATGGTGGTCCTCAACCAAGACCTTTCTCTCATTTCAAAATCATCTGTACAATTTGCCCAAAAATATTCTATTGTTGGCCTATGAAAAAAGGATAACCCTAACTATAGATTATCTTTGAAAATTTATTTGGGATCATATCGGGTTCATAGAACCTCATATTGTTGGAAGGGATAGAGATTCATTACAGCCTTGACTACGTTTATAGCATTTGAACTAGAAGAGCATGAATACTCTCCTATCATAATAGGAAAAGGAATCTCATCTTTGTGCCTTTCTCCACACCACTTATTTACTCTGAGTACTTATTAACACAACTCGATCAACACCACCTTGTCGTCAGGATATCTAGGTAGCTCGATGCGGAAATAATCTAATGCGCCAATTCAAAAATATGTAAAGGTTGAGAATTGGGTAAAGTAGCTATCATACTTGGAAATTACTCTCACCGCTTCTAGAGATAATCTCTGCTTAGGGCACCCCTGTAGTTCCCAAGTTGATTTCATGGTAAATGAATCATTTACTCTCCTAAAATTTGTATAAATTTTATGCAACTTTGAGCATGGATATAAATCATATGTCTGTATATTTTTGTCAAAATCTTCAACGTGATTCATACTGGTCCAATGTTGTGTGCATGCTAGGGAATAAATAATATAAGAAGACATGAAAACAGAGTTGAGAAACTTAGCCTCAATTTTTTTTTTTTGGTCTGTAACATTTTTTTATATATTAAAATTTTAAGGAGAGATTACAACTATAGTAGATAAGCTGAGAGGCTTTACAGCTCAAGAGAGCAAGTAATTAGCAACTAAGCCCTATAGAGAGTTAGCAAAATGGGCTAGTCAAGATTGTACAATAATGAAGAGAGAATGCATAGAAAAGGACCTATAGAAGATAAGTAGAGAAGGCATGAGGCATAAAGCACTCAGCCATTCCTCTAAATTGAGAGCTTTCTTACTGCCTCTTGTTCTGGGCAATAAGACCGACATATCGATGATTTCCCTCTTCAGATCTATGCCATGAATGGTCTTGGGAATCTTTGACTTGCTAGACATCACTTTCTCAAACCATTCTCTTGGAATTACATCCCTCCATTTTGTCTTATTCTCATTAAAAAATCAAGTTGAATGTCTGTAATCCCAATCTATATATTCTTCCCTCGCAGGACTACGAAAGAAATTATGAATGGTTGTTCTATCCAGCGTGAGGAGAACATCCCCATTGGAAGTTTTGGTATGTTTTGTGTCTGGTTCAAAATTTTTAATGCATTCCTTAATCAATTCTAGAGATTGCACAATAACAGGGAATCCGACTGCTTCCATGAGCCCACTCTTTACCAGTTTGTTTGTGATTGGATACCTAGGCTCTCTCTAAATTCTCCTATCAACATCTCCCAAGTCAAAGTGACTTAATTTAGTGTCACAAAATTCTTTCCATTCACTCTCGATATCATTGAGGTGATCATACCCATGATATCTGAGAGTCATCCTATTTATTTGTAGGTCACAATAATTTTTTACTCTTCAGAGGAAAATAGTATATAAAAACAAAAATACCTTTTGTAATTGCTAATGCAATGAATTTTTGTTCTAAATTTATCCACAAGATATTCTGCAAATGAGGTAAATATGAGAAGATCAAGGTGCATTAATGTCATTAATTGCATTAATTGCTAGAAAAGACTTCCCTATAAGAAAATCAAGTAATACATTTATTATCTTGATCCATGGTGGGCTGCTTACATCACTCAGAATTTTCAAAAATAGGAATTGTGGAGTACCCACAGTCACCGTGTGAAATTTTGTAAAGAGCACCCCAGCACCACTGGTTCCAATCCTTCTCTTTTTTCTCTAGTTGGAGATCAACATACCTTTCTTCAATTCCACAAGTGGAATAACTATAATGAGGGAATTCCAAAAATGGGCTACCACTTTGAAAATGTCAGGAATTACCCTTCATGACTTCTTCTTTTTGGAATTTTAGAAATCTTACCACCATATTCCTTCTGATTGCCTTAGTACATTGATCATCAATTTTCCAAAGGGAGACTTTAATAATTTTCTTTTACTTTTTGGGAGTTCGGGTGGCACCCTCATAAGCTACTATTCCCAAAAATTCAGCAACGGAAAGTCCTTATCCCTGATGCTCCACGCTTATGCTTCCCTTTCTCAAACTTGAAGCTTGAATGGTATTCACCATATTTTTATACGAGTTAGTAACAAAGGGAGAAGAACTTTGGCGAACATTGAAACATAAATTCTCAAAATTTCACTTAAGGACAAGGTTTTAAATTGTTTGGGTAGAAAGGCAACTTTGGAGCACTGGGAAGACTAATTTTCCGAAGGTAAACTTAAGTATTCACAATATCCCGATTTCAAAGCCAATTTTCAATGGGACTAAAAAATGGAAACAACTGGCTCTGACTGAGGAGAAGGACCATGAGGGACTTAGAAGGGACTCAGAATATCTAGTTTTGCACAAAAAATATTGAGCAACACAAAATAGGAAAATAGAACACTCAAACTAAAAAGAAGACCTAACTATTTTGGTATAGTTACAAGGGTTACTTATTTTACAGTTGGTACAACTTTAGATCTTTCCCATTATAACTCAAAGGTAAGATCATGTCATCTAGATAAGATAACTTGAATGAATTTGACTAAAATTCTTGATGAATTCCAAAAGTATCTTTCCATTGGGAGTCAGTTTTAGCATGCATACCTTTTGGGTCTCTTATATTATCCAAGAGTAGGACCAGATCTACTTCCATGAATTTTTGAGGCCTATACCTTTTATCAAAAAGGTTTTTCACCCTCTATTGATGTTGGGTTATCTTGTCGACCATGTCTTCTCTTTATTCTTTGAGTTTTTTCAAATATAGGATTATCTTTTCAATTCCATCATGAAATACAACATCTTTTATTACTGCCTACAATTTTCACGCTGACAATTCCAGGAGTAGTGGAAGACTATATTCAACACCATATACTAGCTCGAATGGGGATATTATGATAGTGTGCTTTGGAGTAATTTTTTCTGCCCATAGGGCTTCATGCAAAATTTTATGCCAGTTTCTCTTATTTTCTTCCACTAGCGTCCTCATGATGTTCACCAGGTTTTTGTTGCTTGATTCAACCTTATTGTTGCCTTGAGGATAATAATCTGAAGAGTGCACTAACTGAATCCCATGATCGTAGTAGAACTGTGTGATTTCTGATGAAGAGAAATAAGAGGCATTATACATAGCTAATTTTTTGGGTACGCCAAAATGCACCAAAAAAATTTCTTTTAAGAAGTCACAAATGACTTCAGAAGTGGTCTTCTTGAGTGCTTTAGCTTCGACCCATTTGGTAAATTATTTTTCATAGTCAGCATGTACATATGCCCTATGATTGAATGAGGGTTTAAGGGACCAATAAAATCTAGTCCCCACTGCTGAAAAATATTTTCAATTATTACAAATTTGAGGGCTAAGGAAGCTAAATGAGGCTTACCTAAAAACACCTTGCATTTTCATATTTTAAGACCCAAAATAGGTGTCTTTAAACATCCCTGGCCAGTAGTAACATTTCTTGGGGATTTTGAGAGCTATAATAGTGGAAGAGAAATAAACACCGCAAGCTTCTTCATGGAAGGCTTTCAAAATTTTTTCCTATTTCTACTTATCTATGCATCTAAAGAAGGTCTCATCGTTGGATCACTTATAATGGTTATCATCCAAAATGACATATTTTTCAGCCTTTATTCTTAGATTTCTCTTTTTCTTAGGGGAGAGACCTTCTGGGCATTCCCCATAAGTTAAGAAATAAGCAATGCCTGAGAACCAGGGGTCTTGTAGACTTACCATTAGCACCTTAGGAAGATCCTCTTATTATTCAGGTTTGTTCTCAGCTATCATTTTGCAAAGACCCTTCCCACATACTAGCTTGGTGGGTTTAATCTCAATATCCTATTCTTGCACCTTAGCAATCCATGCTCCTTTAGGGGTACATCCCACTTCTTGTTACGTCAAAATTCTTTTCACCATGGGCTCAAGGACAAAGGTGATGACATGAGAGTGTAAGACATAAAACCTGAAATGCTTAAGAGCCTTTACTAGGGTGAAATCATGCTTCTCAATTTGATAATATCTCATTTCATGATTCTATAATGAAATACTCATGAATATGATTTGCGCTTGGACTCCTTCCTCATACTCTTGCAACAATATCATAGATATTGTGTGTTTAGAGGCGTAACAGTAAATGAGAAATTCTCTAGTGAAAATGGGATGTGTTAGTACAAGTGCATCAGCTATGACCTATTTGATATTTATGCAGAATTCTTTTCAAGCCTTGTTCCATTTAAATCCTTGAATCCTTTTCATCATATCAAGTATAAGTCTAGTAGTTTCACATAAATCAGGCACAAACCTTCTCAATAAATTGACCTAGTCAAAGAATGATTTTACCCCAGTCTTTCTTAAAGGGAGGCTGAGCTACTGAATTTCCTTGACTCTTTCAAAATCAATGTGAATTCCTTCCCTAGAAATGATATGGCACAATAGTTTTCCTTTGGTCACACAGCAGACTGACTTCTTCGGATTCAAAGAAATCTCGCATTCTCAACATTCATAAGATCACCTACAAATCACACAAGTGGTTACTCCTCATCTTAAAGAATACCATGAGATCATAAAAGTACATTTATCTTATCTTATTTTTCAAATCTCTGAATGAAAAGTCCATTTCCCGTTGGAAAGTAGCACCTGCGTTAATCAACCCAAAAGGCATTCTGTTATAGGTGAAAGTGCCCTATGGAGTAGTGAAAGATGTTTTATGTCAGTTTCTATTAGAAAATTCTATTCGGTTATAGCCATAAAATCCATCTAACATGGACATCATTTTTGAATCCACCACTATTTACAACAAATGATTCATTTTTGGTAACATAGTTATACTTGAGAGACGCTTGGTTCAAATTTCTAAAATCTACACAGATCTTGATAACTTCATTCTTCTTCCAGACTGGGACTATATTGGATACCCAAGTGGAATTATGGATGGGATATATTATTCATGCCTTCAACATCTTGTCTATTTCCTAAAAAATGGCATCGGCTACCTTAGGGTTATAATTCCTCTATGTCTGGCAAAAAGGAGAAGCTTCGGGTTTCAGGGGGATATGGTGTTTGAATCCTGCACCCATGAAACTTTTAAATTCATCATAGCACCATGATAACACATATTGGTAGGATTAAAGAAAATCCTTCAATTTCATTCTCTCTTGCTTAGTGCAACACTTCCCAATGCTTATCATCTTTAGGTTTTGCATATCCCTGATGTTAAAACTCTCATACTCTCCGAAGGTATTCCTATGTTCCTCCCTTTTTATTTGGATGTATGCCTCATGTCTATCAAATAATTTCTCTAAGGAAATCATTCTTGGGGGAATTTTATTACCTTCTAATTGCATGACCCCTTATTCCAAGTATTTTTTGTTGTCTGGAGAGAATTCAGTGCAAAGGTTTTCTCCACCCTCAAAATATTGTTCAACAAAAACCTCAGTGTTCTCTTGAAATTGGTGGAGTCTATGATCATCTTCGAAGAACTGACATGATTCAAAATTATTAAGAATGCTTTTCTTATGCACTAACTCCATTGTACACTTACGGTCTCCAAAATCTAGGTGATTTAAAATGAGGTGTGTTGATCAAGTCATTGACCATAATATAAAAAGAATGGAAAACTCTCTAGTCGGTCGATTCATTGGGGTCAAACCTACAAGTAAGTCTATTTATCTGACTGTTAGAAATATATCAAATATTTCTGAAGGGAAATATGTTATTTCTATTCCTAGTCAATTCTTTGACCATAATATAAAAAGAATGGAAAACTCTCTAGTCGATAGATTCATTGGGGTTAGACCTAATATCGAAGTTGTCAGAGCCTTTTTTGACAACAGATGGAAACTTAAAGGACAAGTGGATGTTATAGCCATGAATAAAGGATATCTCTCCTTATTTTTCTCATGTGAAGAAGATACGAAGTAGATCATCAGTAGTGGACCATGGAGCATAGGAAGAAGCACAATGGTGTTATAGAAATGGTATCCAAACATGGCTCTATAAGACTAGAAAAATGCATATTTAGCATATTAGGTAACTACAAACCCTAAATAGTATGCTAAAACCTATCTAATCTATCATGAAAGATATTTGCTAAGGGAATTCATAAAATAAGCATGAAACTCAAAAACCCCCTTCAAAGGAAGCTCCCATGTCCTTCTTTCTTCTCCATAGTGAGATTGATGTTGCTCTTTGCACACACACTTTTCACAATAAGCCTAGTTTGCTAATGAGTATCCTAGAAGTGAGTGATCTTGAGTTTTTTTCAAAATCTTGTGGTTCAACCTTGAATGATAGAAATGCACCCATTTTATAGAAAATGAGATACAATTTGGTGAGATTGCACAAAATCCTTGCATAAATGCAGATTTTGGTTGGTGAGATGCTTGGAAGAATGAAATGGGGGAGAAATATTGAGGAGATATTGAAGGATATTGAAGATTTTGAAGAAGCACCTTAATAGGGATGTGAATCCTCAATTAAGGGATATGGGAATTAGGTGAGATTGGGAGGATATTAATTGAATTAATAAATCAATATTCCTCACAAATCTAAATTAGATTTATGAAATTATAAAAATCTCATAAATTGAAATTAGCTAATTAATTATTGGAGACTTGGGGAAAAGGGAATAAATAAAGTTTATTTATTTATTCAATTAGGACTTAGGATAAACCATGGGTTATTCATCCAAAGTGGGAAATTAGTGGATTATAGGTCAAATTGAAGATGTTGATGTCGAATTGAAAGGGGTTTGATAATGTTGATAATGATTAGGGTTAATTCCAAGGGTTCCAGAATAGTTTAGGAAATCACGAGGCATCGATGATCTTTGACAATGCACCTAGATAATGATGATTGGAAATGATTGTAAAGTGCCAATGAACTTTGACGGTGTCATAAGATTGAAATGTGGAAACATCGATGATCTTTGAAAATGTTCCTAAAATGATAATCATAAATAGTATTGACAAATGTGAACAACAATATTGAATTGATACTTGATAGATTGATAGTGATAACACCAATGATCTTTGACAGTGTTATCAAATGGTTGATTAAAAGGATATGAATCATCGATGATCTTGGACAATTCTCTTGAAATTATGGAAAGATTGATTGAATTGGAATTAGTGTTTGATCGATTGGTTTGAAATTGGGTTGATTAGGCATCGGTGATCTTTGGACAATGCCCCAGAATGGTCGGAATGAGTCCATACAATTCTACAAATGATTAGGAATAGAATAGGATAGTTTTGATTCAATTTAGTAAGGTTTGGAATGGTTTAGGATCAAATAGGATTGGCTTAGGAAGGTTTGGAATGGTTTAGGATCGAATAGGATTGTTTTAGGAAGGTTTGGAATGGTTTAGGATCAAATAGGATTGGTTTAGGAAGGTTTGGAAATGATTTGAAAAATGATCGATTTGATAGCGAAAGTAGAACTGTTAGTAAATAATTGAACAATTTTGCAATATTTAATCATTGATGAAAGACACAATGTTTCCATACAATAAAGATCATATGCGCCACATAGAGGAATAATTAGGTCACAAAAAAATGTTTCGATTGTAATGATAAAAATGTTAAAACACGTAGACCAGCAGGCTTGAACCATTTTTAGGTGTCTACATTTTGCCCCTCTTTGATACAATGTGATTATGAGTATTGTGTCAAAGAATCCTAAAGAAAATAACATTAAAGCATGCCCCAGTAATAATGGGATACGTAGGTGCCCCCTCGAGAAATCATCCAAAAAATGCAAGTGATAGGTCGATTTGTTGACAATACCGAGATGGATCCACAACAATGACCAGATCAAAAAATGGAGGTCAAACGCAAAAGATATGAGGTTCAGAGTGCCAAAAGCATCCTGACCAATACAAAACACAGGGGTTGCATATCCATCTAGGCAACCAAGAGGCTATAAAAGGGCTTGAAAGGGGTTTTGGAGCTCATTTTCACTCTCTCATTTAGAAGAATTGAGCTCTAGAGCAAGGAAGATGGATCGAGTGCCAATGGAGAATCAGCACAAAGAATGAGTTCATAGCTTCCAATGGTCAGTCAATGTGGGACCTGAGGTGAGTACAGCTGGTCCTCTTAGTGGTTTCTTTCTTTGCATGCATTTCTAGGTCAATTTAGGGGTCAAACAGGGCCCTGTAGGGGCTCACACATGCCACCAGTGCAGGTCACGTGCCCACCTACATAGGTAGCACAGGTGGGATGACCACCTACATTGCCAATGTAGGTGGGAGGCCATTCTACACATATGGTAAGATAACCTGTGCAGCCAACGCAGGTGGGAGGCCATTCTGCAAAGGTGGTAAGATAACTTGCGTAGGTGGACAGAGAGGCCTCAAAACAGGGTCAGGGGGTTCCTAAACTACCCTAAACTTCCCTAAACTGGTCAAAACACTAGGAAAAGGTAGAAATTAGGTCAAAATAGGTCAAAACAAGTCCTAGGTTAGTCAACAAGAAACATAAAGTATAGAAAGTTGACCAAAGTCGCATGGTGATTGCAGGAGGAGCTGCCAGTTCCAAAGACACGAGAGAGCAGACCGGCGTGTCTGGATATACGCCACAGGTTGAGCGGACATGAGAGATAGATTATCACCTCTCTAGGATTGTACTATATTATGTACATGCTTGAGATTAGGGAAAACCAAGGGTTGATCATAGTGTTACCCAAGCGATGGCACTCAGAGACTAGTTCTTTCCACCTGCCAACAGGGGAGGCGATGGTGACCCTGGAGGATGTATGGTGCATCCTTAGGATTTGGTTTCATGGTGAGCTAGTAGAGTACAATCCTACTATAGGGAGGTTAGCATTGCACTGGCTATTCAAGAGTGATGATGAGGATCTGGACATCTGCGATTATGAGATCAGATGGGAGATAGTGGCTAGGCAGCATGATAGGTTGATCGATGTTATCTGCGAAGTTATTACATGTCTCTTGGTACCAAATAGATGAGGCCACAAATTCCCTATTGGCTGGGGGATGGTCCTGGAGTATATGATCATGGATGGAATAATGTTCACATGGGGGCCATGCATGCTTGTGATGACTTACTATCAACTCCAGCAATTGGCTTACCGAGGAGGGCTATCGATCAGCAGTGGGATCACATTGCTGCATGTGTGGGCCTACGAGAACATAGCTTTGTTTCGGCTGATTGTTGAGAGAGTGGTTTTGCTAGATTTTCCATATGTTTAATGCTACCAAGGGGCACTTGCATAGGGCCCACTAGGATACACATTACATTTTTGTCACAAGATAGATTTGCTGAGAGATTTTACATGGCGTCCATATAGAGACTACCTCGGATGGGATGATGATGCAAATCACCTTCCTTACTACGGACAGGAGAGGTACCTCATTGGGAGATTTTTTATGGGTCATATAGTGATTGAGATGTAGCTCCTAGAGCGAGTCTGGCAATAGTTTGGAGACATACAGGGAGTGCCAATAGGTACATCATTGTTTCCTTTATCGAGGGTTGAGGCTTGGACATGGGGTGCAGCACTTAGGCCTCAGGTAGCCTATGTAGAGTTCACATAGTTACAGCCCAGACCATGAGGAGAAGATGTAGATGTGGCATATGTAGGGACCACATCTGAGTATGATAGATGCTTTTCTCAGCATAGGCCGATTCCTCTGACAGAGCTAGATGTGGTGATACTAAGAGTGTGAGTGCCTAGAGATGAGAGCACTAAGGAGGAGGATGAGGAGGAGCGGGATGAGGATGAGAAGTCATATGAGGAGGATGATGATGAGGATGATGATGATGATGATGATGAGGATGAGGATGATGATGATGATGAAAGGGATCTCAGTGATATGCCGATGCAGATAGATGAGGACAAGGATGAGCCACCACAGGGTCCTGATGATAGGTTGGAGGATCAAAGACAACACATCGCAAAGATTACGAGCTAGATAGATAGATTGACAGTGGAGAGAGATACAGATTGAGTTGCATGGGCTACAAAGCAATCAGTGCTCACAACACAGATGGATAGGTTGACAATAGAGATGGATGCAACTATTGTCAGAGCGTAGAGTGTGCAGGAGGAGGCACGCCAGCTTATCAGTTCCATCAAGGGTGCAAGTGTTCATGATATTGCAGGGATGCTAGGGGATTCCCAGGAGGAGAAGAGGTACTGGTGAGTGATGTATGAGCGAGATGTGCCACAAAATCAGTGGTCACCGAGTTACAAAGCATCATCCAGCAGATCACACTCCCGGAGGACGCAGAGTAGCGGGGGAGTGCTAGGACGGAGGGGGCCACCTAGATCAGGGCAGTCATGGAATCACACAGGGGGACCTCATCTTCTAGACTAGACAAAGATCAGGAGGACCGAGAGAGAAGGGGTTGACAGGAGGTCTCTCTAGCAGAGAGACAATTTTGATAGACATGTGATATGTTATGAGCCTATGGGCCTTAGCGTATACAGACACCTTGATTTTTGTACTCTGATACTTTTTGAGACATTGATATATGATATGCAGCTACTTTATAATGCATAGGATGGATGTTTATGTATATGCTTTAAATTTCTGTTATATGATGATGCTTATGTATGGCAATGTATTGCCTTTGTTATGCAATAAAATTTGTTACGAATGCAATAATTGTTTTTTGTCCTTTGCTTGTTTGAAATGTATGAATGAAAAATGCAAATGTATGTTTGAAATGTTTCCCATGTATAAATGAATGAATGCAAAAATGCACATGTTTTTGTTTCTTTTTTAGTTTATAAATGCATGTATGTAGGATGCACTTGTTTTTGATGTACCATAGTACTAGATCAAGGTGACTGCGAGAACTAACTGAAAAAATGTTAGTAGAAAGTGGAAATTAGACGAAGAAATGTTAGTAGAAAGATGTTGGCTTTCAAAGTACAATTTGTGTTAAGAGCTTATTTTGATATTGCAAAAGTGGACGCGGCGCATCGTGGCACAAAAGCCATAGTGCAAAGTTCATCCTTTTTGTGTGAACAAACATGATGCTGATAGAGGATGATCTTCTTTGTCCTGAAAGCATGTAGCAGACATGCCTCAGAATTTCATGAGATCATCAAACAGGCAGAAAAAAGATAAAGCAAAAATACTTGGTCATGAACCATCCCGGCTACTCTCATAAGTTCAGATAATATCATCGAGTAGCATAGGAACATGATCAAAAAATAAAATAAAAAATACTCACTGAAACAATGTGAGACAACAACCATTCTGATCTTTTGTTACTTGCATTAAATGTTCTTTGATTGATAGCTTAGTTTTGCAAATTGATTGATTTGATAACTAGTTGATAGCTTGGACAGATTGATTGATAGCAAAGGTCGAAACATGGAACGGTCCAACCAGATTGAATGTTGAGTCATAATGATTTAGATTGCATGTGATTTTGTTAAACACAAATTGATGATTCTACCACTGAAGTCGGAAAACATGATGTTTGACTCGCAAAAAGAAGACAAGTATGTAAAAATTCATTGCAGATTTTTGAAAAGGTTTTTTGCATTTTTTTAGAATTTTGAGATATTTGAATTTTTTTGGTTTTCAGGATCGTATTTGAATTTTTAGCAATTTTTTTTAGGACATTATTTGATTTTTTTTGGAATTTTTGCTTATTTGAATTTTTAGGATTTTTTTCAGGTCATTTAAGATATTTACAATGTGTTATCTCCAATCGGATAGTCAAGGAATCTCATGGGTAAACCACATTTAAGGTCTTGCCCCCAATTCAGATTCAAATTCAAAGACACTCAGTGCCAGGAATCTACCCCCAAACAACAAAGAGGCTATGTACACAGGTCAAAAGAACAGATAGACTAGGTATACCAAGGGGAAGACAAAGAAGATCAACCAATTATAGGCCATAAAGGGGCACTAGGGTATATGAAAATTGGAAGATGTGATCAGAAAAGGACAATAGGATATTAGGTAGAACCATGATAGACAATGGAGCAATGACTTGCTATGTGTGGCGCCTGTTTGCCAAGTTTTCACCACGGTACTTGCCCACAGTGCCTGTTTGCTAGGTTTTCACTTGTGGACGGGATTTTTCTCTTGATTTCTATTTTGCGTGCCAAGATGCCTATTTGCCAAGTTTTCATTAAGGAAACCATTTTTTTCTTTTTTGGTTTTTATTATTTTTTTCTATTTTTTGATTTTTATGATATTTTCTCAAAAAAAATTTCAATTTATTTGTACTTTTTTAGGAACTTTTTGCAATTTTTGTACTTTTTTCAGAAATCATGCATAATACTTACAGAGGTGCATGTTGTTCCATGCCTATGGCAATGGTTCACCCTTCGGTGTTGCAAGTTGATACACTCCAGACCCATATGATGTTGTGACTATGTAAGGGTCATCCCAATTTGATTCAAATTTTCTAGCCTTCTCTCTGTGTGGCTAGGTCTTGTAATTCATCTTTAGAACTAAGTCTTTGATCTCAAAATGGAGAGCTTGGACTTTCTTGTTGTAACTCTATTTAATACTATTCTAATAGGCTTGTAAGTGTACCAAGGTGGTTTTTTGCCGCTCATCAAGCATTTTGACCTCATGCAATCTGGAAACTCTATACTATTAATCATTGACAATGCCTTGTAAGGATACTCTAAATGAAGGAATTTCAACCTCGAGGGGTAATATGGCCTCAGTTCCATAGGCAAGAGAGTATAGAGTAGCACCAGTGGGGGTGCGGATGTTGGTCTTATAGGCCCACAAAGCTAGGTTGAGTTATAACTGCCAATCGCGGTCAGCATCATTAACAGTCTTTTGCGGGATCTTAATGATTGTCTTGTTAGATGCCTCTGCTTGGCCATTGCCTTGCGGGTAGTAGATGCTAGAAAATCCATGACAGATTTTGAATTTCTCGAGCTTGGTAACATCCTTGTTCTAGAACAGGCTACCATGGTTAGTAATAATTCCCAGAGGAAGTCCATAATGGAAAATGATATAATTCAGGGTGAATCTGGAAATTTGCTTGTCGGTGATGTATGTCATGGGGATACCTTCCACCCACTTTGTAAAGTACTAAGTGGCCATGATGATGTAATTATGGCCATCAGAAGATAGGGATGTGATCTTTCCTACAAGGTCAAATGCCCATTGTGAAAATGGCCATGGAGAAACCACTGGCTATAGATCCTATGCCAAAGCATGAATCAAATTTCCATGAATCTGGCACTCGTAACATTTCTTAGCAAATTTATGAGCATCTTGCTCCATGGTAGGCCAGTAATATCCTGCTCTAACCAGATTCTTGGCAAGACTTAGACCATTGAAATGTCCACCACAAATACCATCATGGACCTCATGTAAGGCAGTATCAACCTCTCGTGAATCAAGGCATCTGAGGAGGGTTTGGTCATAGGCTCTACTATAAAGGGTATCACCAATGATGACATAAAAGGAGGCTTGATGGACAAGAGCTCGACGCTTTTTCTGGGATAAGTTAGGGGGTAATATCTAGCATGTAGGTAATTGTAGACATCTTGATACCAAGGGGACTCAAGACCAACAATGTCACACACGAGCTCAAATTGCAAAATGTTGAATACCGAAAGCAATAGTTTCTCAAAAAGAAATTCACATCTCTCTTTGTTATTCAGAATGTCGATCATAGATGCAATAGTGGCCATAGCATCTACTTGTTTGTTATGCACCCATGGAAGTTGGCGAAAACTAATTGTGACAAATTGCCCCTTGAGAAAGTTGACCAACTATTTGTAAGGTAATAGATTTTCATCCTTGGTTTCATAGTCATCAGTGACCTGGCGGATGACTAGTTGAGAATCACCATACACCTTGAGGTGCTATATTTTCCATTGAATAGCAATTTTGAGTCTAGTGACCAGTGCTTCATATTCAGCTATGTTGTTGGTGCATGCAAAGGCAATTCTATAAGATTTGGGTATGATATCTCCTTGCGGGGTGAAAAACATGATGCCTACCCCTGATCCATGCTGAGTGTGTGAGCCATGAAAGTAAATTTGTCATTCATTGGATTCAGTGAAGGAAAAAATGGAATCATCTGGAAATTCTGAAAGTAACGGGTGATTATCAGGAACTGGTGCCTCTATAAGCTGATCCGCTATTACCTAGCCTTTTATTATTTTTATGTCTACATACTCTATATTGAACTCACTTAAGAGCATGACCCATTTGGCAAGGTGACCCATGAGAGATGCTTTTCCCAAAAGATACTTCAATGGATCAATGCAGGACACGAGCATGGTTTTTTGGTGTAGCATGTAATATCTTAACTTTTGTGTGGTGAAAACCACAACAAGATAGGCTCATTCAATGAGTGAGTAGTTTAATTCATAGCCAACCAAATTTCTTCTAATGTAGAAAATAGCTCATTCTCATCCTTGTTCATCAAGTTGTCCAAGAAGATTAGCACCCAATGTAGTTTTTGTGGCAGAAATGTACAAGATAAATGGCTTCCTTGGAATGGGAGGCATCAAGATTGGTGGATGCAATAGATAATCCTTCAGTTTTTGGAATGAGTGCTCACATTTTTCATTCCAATGGAAAGTTACACCTTTATGTAGTAGACTTTGGAATGACTAGCATTTATTTGCAAGTTGTGCAATAAACCGATGGATAGATTGTAGTTTCCCTTGTAGACTTCTCAGCTTCCTTAGGGTGTTTGGTAGAGGCATTTCTAAAATGGCTTGAACTTTTTCAGGGTCCACTTTGATACCTTGTTGAGAGATGATATAGCCTAGGATTTTTCCATAAATAACTCCAAAAACACACTTTTTGGGGTTTAAGCGGAGCTTATACTCTACCATTCTTTCAAAGATTCAGGCCAGAATACTCAAATGATCTTTCCTGGTTGTAGATTTGAAGAGGAGGTCGTCAACATAGTATTCCATCAAAATGTGCATGAAGTCATGGAATATTGTGGTCATTTCCCATTGATAAGTAGCTCTGACATTCTTGAGGCTGAAGGGCATGACATTCCAGCAATAGGTTCCCCAAGGACATGTGAAAGTTGTCTTGGCTTGGTCCTCGGGAGCAATCCAAATTTGGTTGTAACTAGAGAATTCATCCATCAATGACAACATCTCATAACCTACAGTCATGTCAACAATCATATCGATGTTGGGCAAAGGAAAATCATCTTTAGGGCATGCCTTATTTAGATCACGAAAATTAGTGCATATCTATATGCCCCCAGCGTGCTTGCTAATAGGAACCAGATTTGAGATTAGTCTGCATAATCAATAGGTCTGATAAATCCTGCATCCAATAACTTCTTCAATTTTGCATTTACCAGTAGAGCTATTTGGGGATTCATTTTTCTTAGCTTCTATTTTACTGGCTTCACACCTGGCTTCAAAGGGAGGTGGTGAAGAACTAACTTAGGATCTAGGCCAGGCATGTCTGCATAGGACCAGGAAAAATTGATCTGACGCTCAAGGAAGAATCTGATAAACTCATCCTTCTCTTCTGGTGAGAGTGATGCTGCAAAATGTATGATCTTGGAGTTGTTTGGTGTTCCCAAGTTAATTTCCTCGGTCATTTCAATGAGCAATTCTGACTTCTCCTTTGGAGGGGGTATGTCTAGTCTTCCATCCTCGAGCACCTCAGAGAGGTTTTCACCCTCAGATACGTCCATTATTTTTACTTTTTCATGGTCAACTGGCGCCTTTCAGTTTTCATCAGAGGACATATTCTTTTTATTTTTTTATTTTTTGACTTTATCATTTTCAATTTTTCAACTAGAAGACAGATTTGACTCCCCAAGATATGCAGTAGCAATGAGGTCAATGGAGAACCCTCATTTGTGATCGCTAGATGGTATGCCCTCTCAAAGCTCAATGAATTTCACTATTGCTTCGTCATTCTCGAAGCAATCCAAGCTCGGTGGTCCTTACTCATCCCAATCAATAAGTCCAAGGTGGACTAGGGGGATATCATCGTCAGTGGTGAAGATGTTTTTAGGGCTAGAGGTAAAGGAAAAGATGTAAATATCAGTGTCTTCAGAGTCGGAGACTTCATGTACTAAAGGTTCAGGACTAGGATCCCAGAAAATTCTAGACCATGGATCAGGATTGGTTACTGGAGGGGGAACTATGTTAACATGTTTGTCTACCATAGGTAGGTCTACAAGGTCAGGGAAGAAATAGTCAAGCTCATAAGAACTACAGGAATAGGACGTCCATTCCCACTCATTTGAATTGGTAGTGTACTCACAAGGGGGATCCTCAAATGCCTTTTCATCATTTGAGGCCTCCACATTTTCACATGAGGCCATTTTGGCATTCGAAGAGCCAATTTTTAATGGTTTGAATCCAATGCCCAGATGAAGGGGATGGCCCTTTGCAAAAATTGGTTCAAAAATTCCTTTTTTGGGTACTCCAAGACCACTGTGGCCATCATATCCTTTTTTCTGCATGAGTGTGAACCCGGGCCCGTATCTTTCAACGGGTATCTCAGTGGGCTCATGTTCTTGTTTCTGTTGATCTTGGAAGATCTAGCAAGATGCATTTTCATATACATGTTCTTTGTGCAAACCTCCCTATAGAGTGAATGTAGGTGAGGGCATAACCTTCATGGTAGCCTTGGGTGGTTTTTCTTGCAATAACTTTGGTTTGCCATAAGATTTTGGGGAGAGAGGAAGCTTCCCAATATGAAAATCTTGTGCCATGGTATACTCTCCACACCCTTTATCTTCAATCTTCATCTTTCCTTTGATCATTTTTTCAAGGGTGTCTGCATCATATTTGGAGGAACTGGATGAAGTGGCTTTGTTGTTGGTAGGCACCTATTGTGCGGGCCCTTCTCTTAGATTGGCACCAAATTGGAAAGGGTTAGGATCACCTAGGATGGTGATCTCGACTCCCTTGTGAAAGAACTTTAGACATTGATGGTACGTAGAGGGGACCACCTTCATGGCATGGATCCATGGGCATCTTAAGATCATGTTATAGGGAAAGTCTAGATCCAGGACTTGCAACAATGTGTTTTTAGTAACCAGACTAGTTCTGATGGGGTGCAGGATGATGACTCCCTTAGAGGGATGTTCAGTGTCATCATAGGCCTTTATTGTGATTCTCCTAGAAGGATCAATGTCACTCTCATTGTAACCAAGATCAAGAATGACGTTCAAAGTGCATATGTTGAGTCCTGCTCCACCATCTATCATGACTCGCCGGACTTTGGCTTTATGGACAAAAACTCCTAGATGGAGAGTGTCATTATAGCCAAGCCGGTCATGTGGAACATCATCTTTGGAAAATGTGACGTGCTGGGATGTAAAAAAGTGCCCCATCATGGCCTGAAACTAGTTAGTGTCAATGTCGGTCGAAATAGTGGACTCTTTCAAAGCTTTGTCAAGGACTTCCTTGTGCTAGGGGGATGTGCACAGCAAATCAAGGATTGATATTAAGGCAGGGGTCTTACCCAACTGGTCAACAAGGTTATAATCTAAAGGTACCTTGGGTTTGTATGGTGTGCTAGGCATGGTAATCTTGGTACGACAGGTAGCAAGTATGCATTGAGGGTTACTATCTTTATCCCAGAAGGTCAAAGTGGAAACATGTGAATCGGCCTTAGAGAAATAATTGATGGTATAGTCATGGCCGATCTGAGTATAATTAACATTGTTCTTGGAATTTTAATTTGACGTAGAGGCATTTCCCTTCTCATGATCAACTCAGGGGTTTGTGAAGATAGTATGGTCAGTGTTGGATGATCCGGCCATGGGTTCAACTTCAATCACACCTTCATCAATAAGGTCTTGGACCTTATGTTTTAGTTGGTAGCAAGAATTGGTTCTGTGTCCCTTTGTCTGATGATAATCATAGTATTTGTTGTCGTCCCACCAAGGGGGTTTCACTGTTGGAGGATCACAGATTTCAAGTAATTGAATGTAATTGTTTTTCAATAACTATTGCAGGACTGAATGGAGTGGTTCACCCAATGGCATGAACTATCTTTTTGGTCCATCTATGTTCCTCGGCGGTTGATGCTACCAATTTTGTTGTGCATTATCATTCGTTTGTGCTTGAGGTTGTGTTGGAGCTAGTGCTGGAGGTGGTTCTTGAGTCGTTGTCTGCATATTGGTAGCAGTGGGTCCTTTGAGACTCACTTTTTGTTGTGTTGCATTAATTGTCTGTGCGTTGACAATGCCATCATTTGTGACATTTTTATTCTGAACAAAATTTTGTCTTTTCACTGGAAGTGCTCGCAGTCTGATTGTCCTTATGATTTTTAATACTCCTTTTTCAATAAGAGCGTCTTCAATGTCAATTATTTTTTCATGAGCTTTTGGATTGTACTCGGTCATTTGATTTTGAGCTCATACATCATCTCAGGCACCAGACTTTGGATAAATAATCAAATTTGTTTTTCTTCTGGCACATCAAAAGGACATTGACTCACCAAATTCCTCCATCACAGTAGGAAGGTCATAAAGGATTCTCCAACCTTTTGTTTGGTTGTGCATAAGTCAGTTAGCATAACCACACTTGATATGTTGAATGCAAAATGCGAGATGAATTTGTTGGCTAGTTCTTTCCAAGATCTGATATTGCCAGGTAGTTTAGAGTACCACTCCATTGCTTAACCCCCAAGGCTTCAAGGGAAGAGTCACATGAGATACGTTTCATCGTGATTAACCTCAATGCAAGACGTATATAATTCTCAAATTTGATCAATTGGATTGCCTTTCCCTTTGTATTTCTCAAACTTGGGTACGTCAAAGTTCTTGGGAAAATGAGGCATGTAAATTCTTGGATCGAATGGATTAGGACACAAGTCTCATTCCGTGTAGAGTGTCTTTGTGTCCTTGAATTGCATATCATTTAGTTGCTTCTGCAAGCATTGGATTTGTTGAAGCATTTCTTCATTCTTTGAGGACTTCACAACTTTTTTATGTGTATCAGAGTGATGTGTCCACCTAGAAGCCCTTGAACGTTGACTATATTACAAGGCTCAATCTAATTCTAATGATTCAGATGAGATGTCATGGACCGATGCCACATATTGTCTAGCATGTTGTTGAGGATCTTCCACATGTTGTTCGTTCAATGGTGGAAGATTGTATTTCTAACCTCGTGTCACATAATACGATTGGGAAACTTGTTGTTGATATCATGGTGCATACTACTATTGTTGAGTTTGCGCCACATTTTGTTGTTCTTGAGACACATTTTGTTGTTGTGTGACATATGGTTGTCGCTGCTAAACATATGGTTGTTGAACATGTTATTGTTGTTATTGTTGTTGTTGAACATGTTGTTGTCTTTGTTGTTGAGCATACTATTGTTGTAAATCATGTTGTTATTGTTGTATATACTATTGTTGTAAAGTATGTTGTTGTTGTTGTTAGAAACACTGAGAGGGGGGGGTGAATCAGTGTTTGTGTATTAATTACTTTTCAGCAGCTTAAGTATAAATCAAACATACATAGAATGAAGCTTAACATAAGAACTCATAACACATGATATGATTATAGGGAAACCTTGATCAGAGGAAAACCCTGATGGAAATTAGTACCCACAAATATTGTACTAAGTATAATGAACCTGTGAGAGTTCCTTTGCCCTGTTAGAAGCAGTCTTTACAATATGAGTATAATGACCTGGTTAAAGGTCTGACCCTATTAGGAGTCTTTTACAAAAAACTATTAAAGGTATATGGCTTACTGCTTAGGCTCACTATCCAATAAGATGAAGGCTACAACCTTCTAAAAGATGATATGCACTATATCAAAATGAATTGTTGTGATGACACTATTGTCTGATCAGTTTCGTGTATGTGTGAATGCTCTTACTCTCTTAAAGAAATATATCATATACTGACTTCATTATACTATCCCTCTGTATCTTCCTCTTCCATATTAATTGACGCTTATAACATTACTTTACATTACATACTTATATGTTCATATCTGAATAGGCGCGACCCAAAACAAAACACTAGTTGGCCCTAAAACAAAATATACAACACTTCCAAAAAATTTGGCTCAAGCGTGTTTACTACAATGATAATTACATCATTAAAGACATATAACAAAAGGCGCTTAGCCATTACATTACAAAATAATTCACACTGATCAAAATAGTAGTCGGCTTCCATGCTCTGTCTTCTGGACTGTTGGTCTACTAATCTGCCTGTAACTTTGCCATACTGTTGTTCCATACTATGTGTGTCTAGATGTAACATGTACACATTTCATACAACTTATATTTTAATGCGCATACTCTGACTCGATCTCTCACATGTGCGTTGATGTGCTAATCGCTGAGTATCTCTATCTGCCCTATTTTCATACTTAGTCATTTTGTCTTTCATGACAGAAACTAAACATGACTTTGTTGCCATGATGACAACACAAAATGAGTCATGCATCCTCAGGAAGTCAACTTGCCAACAATCTCCCCCTTTTTGATTTATGGCAACAAAGGAATGTGGCCAAGTTACTCAAAATGACTTAACACAAAATGTGACTTATATATCATAACATCTTATTGATATATACATATACTTTTCTACATATACACATTCTATATTACTCCCCATTTGACATTAATGACAAAGGTGTACAAAAAATAGTAATTCTTCTACATACTTACTCCATGTAAATTTCAGGGTATACAATTTGAAGAGATTGAATCTCTTTCTGCCAAAATACTTTCATAGCATCAACTGTCTGAAGATGCACGCATAGTGCATATGTCAGTTTCTCCATTTTTATCAAATCCATGCAAGGACCTTGATCATATGTCACCATGGTTTCATCAATCTGTTTAATATTCTCATTGAGGACTACTAGAGATGGCGCAAGTGCATTTCTCAACTGGGTTTGTCTTATTCTTATCTTGCTAATTTCCATTTTTGCCTTCTCAATTTTATCCAACTATCCTTGATATACATTATTGCATATGTTCATGTCTTGCATGGATGATTCAACTAATTTTCTGATGCTATCCACCATTAACTCTGCCTCTTCTACCTTTTTGGTGTGCTCAGAGGTGAACTTCACTCTGTCCATGCAGTTTGCTCTGATTCTCTTGCCTTTAGCTGCCAACTCTTTTAGTATGGATTGCCCAATTTTTAAAGAGTTCAAGTCTAAAGTAAAGTTCTTTTCCAAATCATTCAGTCTCTCCTTCTTGTATTCATCTTCTGTAATCTTAGTAGCAGAGTCTACTAAGCTTATAAAGTGTGATTGGAAGTTTGAAAAAATGTTGTCCACATCTTCAACTGATTGGAAATTAGCTACTTTCTGATCAGTAGGAACTAAGTCATTTAATATGTTTACTGTTCCAAAAAGTGAGGATTTCTCATCACTTGTTTCTCTTTTGCCTTTTCTATAGCAAGAACATTGATCTTAATTAGGTCTTCTTCTCCCCATGCATCCAAACTTGTTGAATCAGGAGTTAACCTTGACAACAATGAGGTGGATGGTTGAGTAGATGGTGAGAATATAGTATTCTGACTTGTATCCATGCATTCAACCTTTACTAGTTACTCTTTTATTGGTGTCTTGTCACCTTGAGTATCTTCATTTATGTCAATTTGATCATTGATGGGAACTTCATCTTGTTGTGCAGAGGTATCATCAGTGCACATTTCTTCAGTGCTTACAAATGCCTTATCAACTTTGTCCATATCTTTTTCAAATGCAGTCATGGATATCTTGACATTGTCAACTACTATAGTGTCTTCTAAGTCTTTATCTATATCAGAAGTTATTGTCACTGTGGGCACTGGAACCTGTGGACCTGTCATAGGCACAATCTGAATCACTAGTTTTGTAACCTATTTGGGAGGAGAAGGAGTAACTTTTGTTGTAGGTGTCATTGGTGGATACATTTGTCTATCCATAAACACTTGTGCAAATTCCTTTTCAGTCTCCTTACCTATCAACTCATATTCTTTGTTCATAATCTGTAGGGTCCTTGTCTTAGTTCGGAGATGAGGCTTCACCAGATCTAATAATATAGCCTTCTCATCATGCGAGCATATAGGAAGAAGAGTATCCAATGTTTCTTCTCTTATCC
>MU226481.1:0-10407 GCA_018584345.1 Thuja plicata
GGAGAAGTTTTAAAAGGTTCTGGGGGTTGGGTGAATCAGGTTACGACCTCTATAACTATTGGTTACTCTAAGATATGGAGACATAACCCTAAAATCCATTTTCTAAGACCAAGAGTAATGCATCCATGGAGAAGATTCCCAAGATTCCTATGTCATCCAAAAAGTACCGGACATGTATAAACCATAATTCCCAAAAGATGTTCCAGGGAAAGATTTAGAGAAAGATCAAAAAATTTGGGATACGATCAGCTATGATGCTAGTTACAACTTTTCGGAGATAGTATTGTGAGAGTACAAAATAGATGAATTTTATCATCGGAAATAAGATGATCAAGATACTATTTTAGATATCCGAAGTCATATGTAACCCACCATTCCTAATGCAAACTAAGGTTATATATATATATATATATATATATATATATATTTGGAGAGTGCTTAGAGAGTCGAGGCTGCTTGAGTTTCTACGCAAAATTTGAGATTTCAGATATAGCCTTGGGTAGGTTCTAATATTTATGAATATTCACATTGTTGTTTCAATTTTTTAAGTGTGATTCCCGAGAGACCACGATTCTTTGAAAGATGCAAGGGAGTGTGTAAACTCCAAAATTATGAAGGCTTCCAGGGGTCGGTTGAAGAGAAACATTCAGAGAATCGAGAGTTAAAAATAAACAATGCAAAAGGAAAAGGGAGAGTATCAATACTTTTGTACTCCATCATCGGGTAAATGATGAATCGAGTGATATTTCCTAGATGCCTAAGCCATTAAGAAAAAGTATATTGGGGACATAAAATTCCAGAATTCCAAAAGCTCTCCCTTGGTTGGTAAAAGGAGAAAATATGAGGGCCACGAGAGTTGAGAAGCTCCTGTATTAGTGCCATAATATTTCAATGGGATAGATCTTTTACATTCATGCTTCAATCATCAAAAATTCAAAGATCAAGAATTCCCAAGATATGGAAGTTATTTCGGGCATTCATCGATGTTGTGCAGTTTTTGAAATTCCAAAAATCAATATAAAGGAATTAAGGGACAGGCTTGGGGAAGAGGGGGATGGTAGGTTTTGATGTGAACTCCAAAATTTTGAAAGATGCCCTAGGAAGGTACTATTTCCAAAAATCCTAAAGTTTTCAAAGGGTGGGTTTTTTAAAAGAGGGCCTCGATAATCGAGCTAAAGTGTCTTTAAAATCTCTAAAATCTAATAGACAAGTCCCCAATTGCTAGCCATGTGTCCATGCTAAAAATATATAGCCTATTCTACGTACAAAGTGTCTAATCCTTCTTTTAAAATGTATTTTAATGAGCTTTGGACGCAGAGATTATATGCATATTCTCCAGTGACACAGAGACTTGTTGAAGAAGATAAACCAAATTATTTTATCACTGTGTCTTTCTAAAAAAGAAGGAACCTAAAGAGAAGAGAACCACCTCCGAATATATTGTGCTATGAATAATCATCTCCTAGAGATGGCCCTAAAATTTTTTAGCTACGACCATCTGAATGGTGCTGATAGTGCTTGGAAAAATATTGGTATACTAAGTTGAATTTTTATACCTTAGAAAATTTGTATAGAAGAGTACACACCCCTCCCTTACATTTAATTACTCAGAAGTTGGTTGAGAGTGGGTTAATCCAGACCACTGGTTTTCCTGTAGCCATCCAGGCTCCTAAGCTATTTTTGGAGTGCATTTCCCAATTTCACCCTAGCAGTAGCCAAATAAAGAAATCAAATAATGAGATTCTAGTAACCCTAGACAGACATTCGATTCACAATTTCTTAGGCCTTCCTACAAGAGAAAAATATACTGATTGGGACTTTTCATTGGCTGCATCTTTTTAAATGAAAATAAATCATGGTGGAGAGGCGAGATGTCTACAGATTGGTTCCAAGAAAAGATGGAACCTAGGTCCAAACTCCCTAAGACTCTATACATAACAAATCTCAAAAGAGAGATTGTGGATATTTTGGTACTACTACATGGACTAAGGGGGAATGAGGATGCCCTAGTTTTTCAAGAGTGGTGATGTTTCATCATTTAGATGATTTATGATGAGGGTACATATATTGACTGGGTCCAAATACTAAGTGAAAGGTTAATCGAAATGCTTGTGTTAGCTAAATGCACTTCCTCTTTCCATATGTCTTCCTATATTGTTTATGCCTTGGAATGTATTCGCAGCTCGACTGACCTTCCTAGCATAGAAGAATTTGAGGAAGACATCCAAGTGTATGATTTCTATCCTTGTTTGCAGATACATAATAGTTGTGAGAAATTTAGCAGGGTGAATGATGCTTTCACCATGAAAGTATGCAGGTAACTGCAAGGTTTCCTAGAGCGGATAATTTCTACAAAGGATTCATCGATGATAACTACATTTGGGAGCCATTTCACAAAATTACCAACATTCACTTACTTAAGGATAGGAGCATTTTACAATTTACCTTGTAAGTTTCCAAGATATCTTGATGATAAGATCATTCTGGAAGAGATTTGTAGGTAGATCATTAAGGTTAATAGCAGGTGCTATGAGCAATACAAAGTAGGAATTTGATTTCCTATTATAGTTGGGGCATATACATGAACATCTAGCACCAATGCCCTTAACTTGATAAAGACCACCAAAGCAATGTTTATGTTTGAGAAATACAACGTGCTTCAAACCCATTTTGATCCTACAAATTATGTCAAGGATAATTTATAACTAGGGCTGTCATTTCATCATAACCCTTCCTTAGAGGACTACTGGACCAAAAACAAAGATGATATCGACATGAGGGAATGATCCTAGTCCCGACTCACTTTTGATCAGGTCAGAATCTATGGTATCAATATTATGGTGGAGGGAATGTCTGAAGATGGGACAAATATACTATCTTCAGATTATTTGGGTAAGATAAAGGGAACCACTCCTAAGCCCAACACATTTGAAGGGTCAAAGCTTGATGATCCAAACCTAAGGATAGCCTCCATCCTTAATAGGAAAACTAAGTGGGTACAATGGAAAAATATGGGCAGACAAGGGAAAGCACTCAAAACCCTTGCCCACTAAAATACAGAGCCCAACCACAGTTAGAAAAAAGTGAAAAATGTGGGGCCACTGATCCAAGATGAATTCTAGTTAGCAGGAGGGGATAATCAACCCCTTAAGAAAGTCCATGGCATACCTTGCACATGTGGAAGCGGGTCTTTTCCTTTTATTAACCTTGACTCGCAAGAGGGACCTAATCAGGTAGAAGCTGGAGAGCATGTCTTGGGTTCCTAAGAAGATCCCCAAGAGAAACCTTAGGAGAAACCATAGGATGAGAAAACTTCACCAACTTAAGAATTTCTCTAAACAAGTTTGTTATGCCTTGCATACCCATCTCTACATTTTGTTGGCAAAATGTTGGGTCCCCCTTTTTGCTTTTGTTTCTTCCTTGGTTTCTTTTGTTTTCTTTTGTTTCTCTGACCTTTTCCTCCACACGACCATTGTTGTGTTCCCTTTTGGTCTTCCTTGCTCTAGGGCTTGGTCCTAGAGTGTTTTGTTTCTTCATGCCAACTAGATTCCAAACTCTGGGATTCTTTTCCATTGTTTCCTCTTTAGTTAGAGGGTGTGGTTGCATGGATTTCTTAGACTAAGAGTTTGGTGATTTGACTTTTTCTTAGGACTTGTGGAAGGAAGTGGTGCATTTTTACCTAAAGGGTATAAATGGGGTTTCACTTTTCATTTTTACATTTACCATGAACAAATTACCCTCAAAGTGATTAAGAGAGATTAAAAGAGATTTGTGCAAATTACCAGTGAGCTAAGTACATTTTATTTGAGTGTTTAGTAGTGAAGTTGGTGTTTGAGCTTGTGCATGCTTCCATTTATCCTATAGGTTCTTCAGTGTGTTTGTGGTTCATGAAGATATTCATTTGCATAAAACCTCCCATTCCCTTCCTCTTGTATTCTCTGGTTTATCAGTAGGTCCATCCTACCCTTCTCTCTTTTTCTTTTCTGTTTGCTTTGTTCTTTCGTTTCTGGTTTTTCCTTTTCTTTATTTTTATTTATGTATTTTTGTCTTCGTCATTGCCTCTTGTTGGTGGATGGCTTTGTAGGAAGGCTGTCCACCTTCTGTGCACTGTATTTTTATGCAAATCTTTGTAGATATTTGTATATTCATGTAGATAGTTGTAGAATAGTGTGGATAATGTAAATATTGTAGGGTTCTATAAATATCTGGGTAGTTGTAAGTAGTCATTTGTAGGTGGTTGTAAATTTGTCTGTGTTTGTAGGGTAGCTTGTATAAATTTGTTCCTCGATATCTTGTTCTTTGGAGGTCTATGTAAATAATGTGTATAGCGTGCAATGTGTATAGTTTTCTATAAATTTTCATGTATAGTTTGTATATTCCATCATGTTTAACCTATCCTATGGTGAGCTCACTACACCCTTTGCATCATGTACCAAAATTTGATCTTGCCCACCTAGTTCTTGCTGGACTCAAACTCGGCGCCTTGCCTATTCGAGTTGTAGATTTTCTCTCTCCTCCCATCGCTTTGACATTGATGGTAGTATTAAACTCCCCCATGCGTGAGCATTTAAAATCATCCCAAGTGGCATTCATTCCATCCATGTCAAGACAACTGTCACCTTTAATTCCCTTTACTCCATTTATTGCATGACCATGTGACTACCCACGTCAGCCTAGTATGACTTATTGCCCGGTCACTTCAATAACGGCTAGTTTCTCTAGACTCCGGGTTCCAAGTAATCTCGCGGTCTTCATCACATTTGTTGCATGAACCAAAATTCCCCAAAATCCTTGGGTGTTGATCAAATTCAAAGTAAGCTATTGTTTATTACTTTTTCGTGGTTTGACGCAATCTAACATCTTTTTGAGGACAGGTGCAAAGTGGTGATGAAATCACCAAAACCTAGAAATTGTTTATATTTAATTAATTATATTAAAGGTTGTTTGGTCTTGTAGGATATCAAAAATCATCAATCAACATGTTTGAGGTAGCTTCCCCACCTAGAAGTTCAGAACTCCCGACCACCTCAACAAGAGCGACCACCAAGTCAAAGGCTGAGAAGGAACTGGAAAAGCTCCTACTCACATCAAAATATCCAAAGGATGGTACCCTCATAGGATCCAAGGTGGATTCTATGTTGTAACTGATCACTGACAGTAAGGTCTAACCATGGGCCAGAGTTGGAACATGGCTGCCTCCAGCATCATCAAAGCCGCTTGCTTCCCTTACTCTGTGCAGGCCCCAAAGTTGATCCTAGCTCTTGCCAAACATTACAACACCACCATCCAGGTCGTTATGCTTTTTGATCCCCTTCCAACGGGCTACCCAATGCCCTTATTGTCTCTTGACATTGCTACATTTTCTTTGGGACTGGGTATTCCCCAGTTCTCTAATTCTATTGTCATCTCCCGGGCCATGTCCCCGCAAGAGTTCAATAAAGTCCAATAGGTGGCCCGACAACACCTCAATACCCAATGGCTGAAGACTCTAAGGAAGGACTACAAAAAGATGAAGTTGGAGATCCCCCAAACAAATTTCAAAGAAAGCATCTAGGCAGGGATCATCTTCTTATGCCAGGTCTTTAGAGAGTCGCATCCCCAGGACTTTTTAGCGTGGATGTACTAATTGTATACATCTCCACCAACTAGAATAATTTTGACTGGGCAACCATTGTTGCCAATCATTTTGATTTTCAATTGAACAATGTCAGCAAGACATTGAAATTCTACATGACTTTGTATGTTTTATGGACACTGGCACAACAAAGACTCAAAATTTAGGGTTTAGTTATAGTGGGCGTCCTTGGGATTGGGCCCAGCTAGGATGCACCTTGAGACCATTTTCCCTAATTTTTTCCAAGTAAATGACTCCTTCAATTAATATAACATTTTGATACCATCTCAAGATGTCATTTATCAGCTATACAAGGAGGGTATGGCCTTGGTGAGTGCATACGGAAATTATTTCATTTAATTTCATCAACATTCTTACATTTGGGTGATTGGATTCTCTGACAAGCCCTACCTATTACCCAAGCATTGTGGGGATAGGATTATCTTGATGGAGTTTTGCAGGCAAATCCTAGAGCTCCATGCATTATATGGAGTGAAGAAGGTTACCTCCATCCCATTCCCGATCATTTGCTGGAATTATTCTTGTAGCCTTGCAGCATCCAAAGAGGCTGATAATGAGTTAAAAAGTCTCGGGCTGGCTGAGTTCTACCTAGCAAGGAACAATTTTGACCCACTCAAAAAAATAAACACAGTGCTGCCCAGGGCATCCATACCCCACGAGCCTCACTTTGAGGATTTTTGGGCAGATTGCCAAGATGACTTCGACGTTCAGGGTCGAAAATATGAGAGGGTGACAAAAGGGATGATGAAGCACCTCAACCTTCAGACCTTTCCAAAGGATTTTTCAGGTAGCGGGCCCTTTGAGGACCCCTCATACAACTTATAGGGGATCGATAAGTTGGATCTCCCTCCGGTGGATTGGGAAACCCCAGAAGTTTTGACAATAGAGGACATCACCCAAGGTATTGTGTAGTGTAGCCATGAATAATTTGCACAAGTGTGCAAGAAAAGTACCCACTCGGGTCCAATTTTGCGAGGTCCACATCAACCTCTGAAGAGATCAGACAAAGCAGAGACAAGGGGAAAGTGAAGGACAGAACCTTGGTCCTGACCCCTCCATGAGTTCCTCCCCCTATCAGTTCTTCTAGTGGTATCTACCCTCCCTTTAGGCTCACCATCACTTGCAACACTAATGATCTGGGTGGTAAAAATAGAGGAGGAGAGTGCAACTATTATGGACGTTAGGCTCCTACTGCAGACAAGGAGAAAGAAGCAAATAATAGATAACCCTCCACCAAGCGTAGATGTAAACCCCAAGCGATTGGGAAACATTATTGTAGAGGTTATCCCTTCCTCCCCAAAAGTAGAAGATCAACCAGAGGCTTCCCCTCCCCATGAAAATTTTGATGACATCTTCTAGACCGATGAGCTGGTAAATCTGCATGAAGATGTCAAGAGGGTAGTAGAAGAGATCACCTCATAAGAGGCAGGAAATATCCCCGAGGAGAGAGAAAGGAAATAAAAGAAACTTTCCCTAGAAGAAGGATCCTAAGAGAAAGAGAAAGAACATGAATTGGTAAATATACCAAGTATAGAAGAAACACCAGTCCCGGGGACTGACACAGAGGAAACAAAAGCACAAGATGAGAAACTGATAATGGCTTTGGAAACTAGACCTTTGTGTGAAATTGTACCCCTATTTGTCATGCTCCAAATACCTCCAATTACTCTGGGTGATTAGTAACCCATAAATCCAACATTCAGCAAGGTGGTCTTCACACCACAACAGCCAAGTCTAGGTCAGACACCTTCGCCCCCTCCATAAGATGTGCCATCAGAGGAGAATGTCCCAGTGGCTGAAGAAATTTAGAATCAGTAGGACATGGGGGAGAGCCCCGGAGACATGGATACCAATGCCATAGGTGCTAGGGAAGTTGGGGTCCTCAACACCATAGATGAAAATTCCACCAAGGTGGGAGAAACAGGGAATCCTGGGAGTGGAGAAAAGGAGTCCACAAAGACCATAGATGGCATAGAAGTGCGACAGACTCATAAGGAAAATCCTGGTATCTAGGACCTAGCCATAAGACCACCCCCACCACCACAATGGATAGTAGAGTCAAGAAAAAGGAAGGCCCGGGAAGTAGAGAGAGTTCCCCTCTCTCTAGTTGAAATGATGGCCCAGAACCAAGAGGCTCAGAAGCCCAAGAAGGCCCCGACCCTCCATACCCTTTAGACCAGTCCGGGAGGAAGTACCATCACAGTAGTAGTGATGCCTCCCCTAGATGCAGAAGTGGAAGTAGTAAGAGCCAAAGAATACACCATGACGGAGGTACCTCTGGGGAGGAGAGACAAACAGGGAGAGTTAAACCTGTTAAAAGAGGCTAGTCGGGCGATTGAGGCCCGATACAACAAACAAGCTCAAAAACTGAAGAAGGCAAGAGAATCAAATTTCAATCTCCTCAGGCTTCTTACATAGTTGATGCAGACATTGGCTACAATTCCTCTAGAGGCTTCTACATCCAGAACACCTCTTCCACAGGGTGATATAGATGCGCTAAGAATGATGAAAAAGAAAGTGCAAGTTGTTGATGATTGGACGAAAGAGTAGATAGGATCTGTAAGGCACTTCCTAATGGCCACACTCCCAGAGCTCCATCAGGCCACTAACATCTTGGGCCTGGTGAACGATGTCATTTCCCAATGGTTCATCCAGGTCCAACACTCTAGACATGGTCTCAAAATCAAGACAAGCAAGCAACTAGTATCGGCCATAAAGGGTAAAGTCCTAATGATTGAAAATTCTTTAAATTTATATGCGGCATTTGTTACAAGGGTATCGACAGTCAATCCCTTCAGCAACGCGACATGCACTCCAGTGGATTTTGTGGTGAGAAAATTTGATGAAATAATGGAGTCATGATTCTGGACTCCCAGAGATTTTGATGCAGTAAAGATGTCATGTTTCTCCCGCATGATGCTCCAGGCCCACTATGCAGCAAAGGTGGTGATAGATTTTGAAGAGGGTGCCCACGATGTGGGAGAACAGTTGGAGGTGGCCAAAGAGTGCCAAAATTGTATAAAGGAGATAGATGAAGATGGAATCCTCCTAATCTTGGAGGAATTCAAAAGAGTATAAGGCAATAAAGTCCTCCAAACTTTGAAAATTCTCACTAGCAGGGTACAATTTTGAAAATTTGTTGTTCTTTGAGAGTAAGCTCCCAGACTCTGGAATTCTGGGTCCAAGTTGTGTATTCATTGACAATAATCTACGTCAAGGTTCCTCGAAGCTGACTGATCACTGTCAAGCAGTTAGTAAGGGTTAGAATATAGGTGATCCAGATAAGATATGTCAGGCAAAAGAGATGTTTTTGATAGATGATTATCTCGAGGCACCGCTCCCAGATTAACTACCTAGTGCACATCAAAGGCAGGGAGCCACAATTTTCATTTATGAGGCATGTAGCCTAGGATACTAGGACAACCAAATTTCTTCCATAAGTACCTTGGATCTCTTCTCTAGGCCAATTCTTCTAGATTTATCCTCTATCTTCTTCTTCTATCTTGTGAGACCTTTTCTCATCTCGAGGTGATTATAAGTGGTGCAGGTAGTACCAGCCACATATAATGTATTATATTTGGCAAGTGTACAATTATATTAGGTTAAGTTTTAGGTCAAAGTTTGTGTATAAATAAGAAGTCTGATGCCATAGGAAGGGTTGGCAAAATTAATGATTTTGAAGTCCAGCAAGTAATAGAAGCATACCATTTTTGAGTTCTTTGTAGCTAGCATTTTACTTTCAGTTGTTCTGAGGAGCTCAATGCTCAGTTGTTCTTAGTATCTTAGAATGACCCCTTGGAGCCATGAATGTACTTTCCAATGATGCTGGAACTATTTTTAGTTAATAAAAGAAGGATAAACATCTTATGGAAATGTGTTATTGTTGTTCTGATCTCTAAAGGTGGCAAACATCTTTTGTGCAGTATGTTTTCTTATGTCCTTTTCTCCTATGTTTTAGTTTAGATTAATAATCTTATCTCCCCTTACTACTGAATGCATGTGAATC
Source organism: Thuja plicata (assembly GCA_018584345.1). NCBI lineage: Eukaryota > Viridiplantae > Streptophyta > Pinopsida > Cupressales > Cupressaceae > Thuja > Thuja plicata. Next base: position 9,642 of record MU226481.1, read on the forward strand.
ACTGGTTCATTGTGTATTTTTTATTTAGTGTATTTTTCTTGCATTGGAGCATTTTTTGATGTTTGAATATTTATTGTATAACTATAGCTAGAGATATACGTCTAACCTTGATCTATCTTTTGAGTTTTCTTTGATAGTCCAAGTGCTTGCAGGAAAACCCATCCCTTTTTGAAATCCATGAGAAGATGAGTAAAAAATAGCTATCCCCTCAAAAAGTAGTCACCTACCCAACTTAGCTAACTTGCACCATTGAAACCCGACTACCAGGTGCTTGGAGGCTAGGAGAATTCATTCTTCGGTAAACCTCTTTAGGAAGAGTTGGTCGGTACCCCAGTACCTGATGAAAAATTACCTCTATTGGCAGAGCTGATCACAAAGTCCCATCAATAGAAACTGGCACTAGAAGGAGGGAATGAGCTCGTCTCCCTCAGAAGATTTCAAATTTACACCACCTAAGGGGTCCCCAACTAGTAGTTTCAGGAACCAAGATTTTTGCAGGATAGAGTCATTTTCACCCCTATGCTTTGACAGAATTGTCCGAGCAACCCCAAATCTTAGAGAGTTTGTAGGACTCAGACCTCCCATATGAAAGAGTAGGACCCATTAAACAAGACAACCAGCCAATTTTATTTGGGGATTCTCTACACACCAGAATACCCAAATCCCTCAGATAATCTCAGGGACTAATGTGCAACCCAACCAAAACCAAATAGCCCCAATAGCTACTTTCTTTTGGTAATACCAGGTCCCCAATGGGGTAGTTCCC
>MU226481.1:10507-25127 GCA_018584345.1 Thuja plicata
GTATTTTTCTTGCATTGGAGCATTTTTTGATGTTTGAATATTTATTGTATAACTATAGCTAGAGATATACGTCTAACCTTGATCTATCTTTTGAGTTTTCTTTGATAGTCCAAGTGCTTGCAGGAAAACCCATCCCTTTTTGAAATCCATGAGAAGATGAGTAAAAAATAGCTATCCCCTCAAAAAGTAGTCACCTACCCAACTTAGCTAACTTGCACCATTGAAACCCGACTACCAGGTGCTTGGAGGCTAGGAGAATTCATTCTTCGGTAAACCTCTTTAGGAAGAGTTGGTCGGTACCCCAGTACCTGATGAAAAATTACCTCTATTGGCAGAGCTGATCACAAAGTCCCATCAATAGAAACTGGCACTAGAAGGAGGGAATGAGCTCGTCTCCCTCAGAAGATTTCAAATTTACACCACCTAAGGGGTCCCCAACTAGTAGTTTCAGGAACCAAGATTTTTGCAGGATAGAGTCATTTTCACCCCTATGCTTTGACAGAATTGTCCGAGCAACCCCAAATCTTAGAGAGTTTGTAGGACTCAGACCTCCCATATGAAAGAGTAGGACCCATTAAACAAGACAACCAGCCAATTTTATTTGGGGATTCTCTACACACCAGAATACCCAAATCCCTCAGATAATCTCAGGGACTAATGTGCAACCCAACCAAAACCAAATAGCCCCAATAGCTACTTTCTTTTGGTAATACCAGGTCCCCAATGGGGTAGTTCCCTGACACTACTAATGATCTTCATCCACATCTAGAGAAGATCTGCCCAAGTATGAGAATCTAGGCCCCCAGACTGTAGAAGAACACCTTCAGGCCTATAAAGATGCCATGAACAGACATCGGATATAACATCAAGATGTTGTAACCTGAATGTTTCCTTTTCCTTAGGACAAAATGAGTTGAATTGGTACCTAAACTTGCCTAACAACTCCATCAATAGTTGGAAGGATATGGAAGATGCCTTTCTGGCAGCCTTCCATGTTCATGTGGACCCAGTTTCTTCCCACAGCTAGTTTATCTCCATCAGGAAGGAACCAAACGAGCCTCTTGCTACATTCAACCATCGGTTCCAACATTCCTTGAATTGGTGCATGGGCCCTTTCATCCCATCCATTGATGTAACCATCTAGACATACCTGAATGCCATAGACCCCACTTTTTCCACTCTCCTCTATAGAACCACTGTCACTAATGATCGGGATACTCTGGCAAAATTTTACAACTTATCTTTGGAGTTGTCCTGTGGTTTGAGCAAGCTCCTGATGGGATTGGGAAAAGCTTACCCTTAAATATGCTGCCTGGCAGAACTCCTTACAGAAGGGGATACAACCCCAATTCATTAATGGGTGCCCGAAAAATGGCCATGGGCCCACCACCAATAGACCAATAGGCTCAGTAAATTTACCCATCTCAAGCCCAGATAATTCTGGGTCTAGAATATGTTCCCTAGAACCAGCCGCAGCAAATACAATAACCTTTGACACAACCCTCAGGAGTTCCCTTCTTCCAGTCATCCGTGGATAGAGGATTTCTATCCTTGATACTGGGAGCTACTGTCACTTTCCTCAAAAATCTACCCCAACAGTCGTCACACTGTGACACAACTACCCAGTTGTCCACTGATGTTGAATCCCTTTGGCGATTGGTGTCCTCATTGACAAAAAACATGGGACAGCTGAAGGTGGGGCCTTTCGCACCCCACAACCCCAATTCCTAGAAAGGGAATGTTTTCTCTGGCCAATGAAACACCAATTCCAGAGGTTGAAACTACAACAATGGGCCTCAACCTAACCAACAACAATGAAACAATAACACAAATAGCAGAGGTCCTCCTCCAAATCAAAATAGCACTTAGGGTGGTGCTGGACCTAATCATTTTGCACAGCTCATAGAATTCCACCAATTGACAACGTGGTGTAGATTGAATGACAGTGGCTCACATTCCAAGGTGAACTATGCCACACTGAAGAATATCATCATGATCTCCCAATCATATAGACAACAACCTACTAATCCAACTCCCCTAGAATCTTCCTTATCAGAGCCCGCTCACACTACCTTCACGTGTGAGACCGTCTTCTTCAAGACAGAAAAAGAAGACAAAGAACAACCTGAGTTGCAGGGGTTCTTTGATGAATCCATCCTGACCTTTGAGGCTAATGCTTAACTAGCCCATAGAATCCCTACAACACTCAGAGTCAGGTTGGAAAAGGGCCAACTTACACATCAAAACCTCCCAAGAATACCACCCACCAAGACACCACAAATGATCACTCCTTCCCACTGAAAGGACCTGGCCCTAACCACACCAGGGATCCTGCCAGGGGGAGTTAGCTTTACTCGAGGGGACAATTTGACATGAATAAGGCATTGGAAAGTACCACCACCTCCATGACCTTGATGGATATTTTTCTCAATTATCCCGAGTAGAAGAAATCACTCTTACAGCTCTTGGGAAACCTGGAAGCCATCAGTCATCCACCAAAGACTGTTACATTCGATGATGCCAACTTAGTAGTCTTCTAAGGAAATATAGAGGATCCTCCCTTCCTACTAGGCTTGAACATTCTAGGGAAGCACCTCTACAACTGCCTAGTATATTCTGGTGCTTTTATTAATGTCATGCCCTTATCCATCTTCCATAAGCTCGGATTCACACCCACACCGTCCAAAGGCGCAATCGTCCAATTGAACAAAACTACCATGAAAATAGTTGGTGAGCTCAAGAATATCTAGATTCAACTCATCCAAGGCCCCCGGATATCAAGCACCACAGACATCCAAGTGGTGGACATCCCCAAAACCTATGGGATGTTATTAACTTGAAATTGGTCAAAGGCCCTCAATGGGTATTTATCGACGGACTTCTCCAAATTGTGGCTCCCTTGGAAGGGGAAATCAAATTAGATCTAGGTAGAGAGTGAACCCAGAATGAAACAGGACCTCACCAAAGTTAGGAGGGTAAATGAAGTCCTTTTCTTGGAATCCTCCCTCGGCGTATACTGAACACGGGAGATCCCAACCTTTGATTTCATCCCCGGGGAGGATCCCATAATCGCTAAGAGAATTTAGGATCTCAAAAAAAAGTTGAAGTGTGAGGTAGGATCACAGGGTAGCATGGAAATTCTGGCCACCAACCTGTCTGACACCTGGTGTTAGGTACATTATCAAAAACACTTTGAACTAGAGTGTGAGCCTTACATTGCCTCTGCTACCTGCCACATCACCTACCTCCAAGAGAAGGAATATAAAGCTGACTTACCTAGACTAAGTAATCCACCCAGCAGTATATTTGAGGTGCCACTCATCTATGAACTCGATCTAGAGGATTATCTGGAGGAAAGTATCACCTATGTTCCATCAGAGCCAGAAGAATCACCTCACAAACTTCACAACCCCAAAACCAATCCAAAAGCCACTTTGCCTCCCCAGCCTCACAAAATGAACAAACATTTGTAGATCCTAAAGTTTGATGGATCTCGGTCCAAAAAAAGCTGTAGGGCTAGAGTGGAAATAATCAATCCATGAGGGAAACCCTTCCTTGCATCCTACAAGTTGCAGTTCAATTGCACCAACAATGTCATAGAGTATGAGGCTTTGGTCCTTGGAATCTTGTTCGCATTGAGAAAATGGATCACCTGCCTCTGGGCAATGGGTGATTCAAAGCTAATTGTAAAATAGGTCTAGAGCCAATACACATGTCATGACAAAAGGATGGCCGCATACTATAACCGAGCATGGAGCCTAATTAAAGACTTTGATGCTTTTGGCATTGAGCTTATTCCCTAGAAATGTAACTATGTTTCGGATGCCCTCGCTATGTCTGCCATTACCCTCAAGCCGATGGCTGGTTCTCGACTCTGAAATTTTTTTTTTGAAATGGTCCCCACCCCATCAATCCTAGATAATATCACCCACTTTCAGGTTTTTGAGGATGACCAACACATGTTGGCCTTCATGGCCAATGTTGGCATCTTTGAGGATCTGATAGTGGAAGAAATTGATCATGACGATACCGAGCATGGGGAAGAAGATGATAGGATCATCGATCTACCCACCAACACCATCCCTAAGGGGATGGTAGCTCTAGAACAAATCTTTGATTCAGACCCCCAGGGCTAAGACAAGATATCATCCTCCTCTGAGGGAGGAAAATATGAAAAAGTCAACATCGGTAAGGCTGATGAAGAAAAATTGGTTGATATTGGTACCTCTTGCTCCCTAGAGGAGAAGGAGAAGATTCTCATGGTTCTCCAAGAATACATTGATGTTATTGCCTGGGGGTACGAGGATCTCAAGACTTATGATACCTCTATCATGACACATACCATCCCCCTAAAACTGGATGCCAAACCTTTCAGGTAGAAGTAGAGGTCGGTAAACCCTTTGATTGAACCCCTAATCCATTAGGAGGTTTAGAAATTACTATCAGCCTAGATCATCTTCCCTATACGACATACAACATGGGTTTCCAACCTCATCTCGGTACACAAGAAAAATGGCGAGATCCGCATGTGTGTGGATTTTCACAACTTAAAAAAGACCTCCAAGAAGGAAAATCACCCTCTCCCATCACTGGATGAGGTGTTACAAATTGTTAATGGTTCCCAAATGATGTCCTTCCTGGATGGGTGCTCCACATATAACCAAGTTATGGTTAAGTTTGAGGATAGAATTAAAATGACATTCACCACCAAGTGGGGGACATTTGCATATTGGAGAATGCCCTTTGGCTTGATTAACGTAGGGGGCACATTTCAAAAGGCCATGGAAATTGCGTTTGAGGGCCTAGTTAATAGCATAATCATCTACATAGATGATTTAACAGTATTTTCCTGGGACAGGCGTGATCATCCTGCCCATCTCGCTCATATTTGTGAGAGATGTCGCTGGTATGGCATCTCCCTCAACCCCAAGAAATGCATATTTGGGGTCACTGAAGGGAAATTGCTTGGGCATATAGTCTCTAAGAAAGGGATATCCATTGACCCTGAGAGAGTTGAAGCACTGCTAAATTTGCAAATGCCCGATAGTAAAAAGGAAATGAGATCTTTCTTTAGAAAAATAAATTTTGTCCAGCAGTTCATTACTAGATTCACCAAGATTATTAAACCACTCAATGACATGATGAAGAAAGATACCAAGATTGAGTGGAGTCTCGAAGAAAAGTGAGCATTTCCTTAGATCAAGAAAACCATAGTGGAGGGACCAATCCTGGCAAGTTTAGACTATTCCCTCCCATTCCATATCTACTCCTTCGCTTCACCACATTTGGCAACTACAGTTTTAACCCAGAAGGTTGAATGGGAAGAATGACCTATTGCTTTCATGAGTTCCCCCTTTAAGAATGCTAAAGTTTGGTACACACCACTAGAAAAGCAAGCCTTTTCTTTAGTTCGGGACGTGAAGAAATTCTGGCACTACATTCTCTGGGGCAAAGTGCATGCCATCATCCTGGACCAAGCTATCAAATCTTTACTACTATAGAGTGAACTAGGTGAACACCAAGGGAAATGGATGGCCATCCTTGAGGAATATGATCTTGAGATGCAACCAATGAAGATAGTCCGAGGCCAAGGGATATGTAGAGTGATGGTAGAGGCCACTCCAAACATTGAATGTCAAACCTATACTATGAATTCCATCACTCAAGATCTGTGGTATACTGATATGGTGTACCTATTTCTCAATAAAAATTCCCTAAGGGGCTTCCCCCTAAAAAATGTCATGCCCTACGATTGAAAAGCACACACTTCATGATAAAAATGGAATGCTTTTTCACAAAAATTTTGAGTGGATTTACCTCTAGTGCATAAACAAAGACCAAGCTACCAAAATGATAGAAGAATTCCATGGGCAGTTGAGAACAAGGCATGGCTCAGCTGATGCCACTTCCCATCAAATTTTTCAGGCTAGATATTATTGGCCCTTCATTCAAAGACGTCCAAACTCACGTAAGGAAATGCCACACCTGCCAAACTACCACTTCTCATGAGAAGAACCTGACAATGCCTTTATAGCCAGTCTTTGAAGTTTGACCCTTTGCCCAATGGGCATTTGATTTTATCAGGGAGATAAAACCCAACTCATCTGCCAACCACCAGTATATTTTGACTGCGACCGATTATTGTACCTGGTGGTTTGAGGCAATTCCATGCAAGAACAACACAACAAATGTAGTGATCAAATTCTTGAAAGAAAACATAGTCAAAAGATTCAGAATGCATTTTCCTATCATGTGTGACAATGGTCCAAAATTTTATTTGACACAATTGTTAGAATGGATCTATAAGAGGAAGATCACCCTAAAGTTCTCCAACAACTATTATCCCCAAGGTAATGGTGTTGCCGAGTCTACTAATAAAAACCTGCTGGAGGTGATCAAACATTTGCTAGAGTAAAATCCCTAGGACTGGCACCAAAAGCTTAGGTTCACCCTTTGGGAAGATCATATCAGAATCAAGGAAGCCCTGGTGACTTCTCCATTTCACTTGGTTTATGGATAGAGTCCTATGTTCCCAATCAACTTAAAAATCCTAGTTTTACCATTCATGCAGGAATTCAATGCCCGGGATAACATTATAGAGGTTCACCTTTTGAACTTGGTGAGAATGAAAGAACAAAGAGACACAACTTTGGAACATTTTGCACGTCATCAAGTAGTTGTCAAATGATGGTTTGACAGGAGAGCCCAATACAAAGCCTTTTAGGTTTCAGATCTAGTCCTTTTATGGGACAAGGCCAGGGATAAGAAAGGAAAGAACACTAAGTTCCAAAGGCTTTGGCTCAGACCTTACTTAATCTCAAAGATCTACGGGGCCAACACTTATCACCTCAACACCATGACTGGAGAAGCTGTTCCATTTCCCATCAATGGATAGTTCCTCAAAAATTATTTTGAATAGAGGCGGGCGGTAGGTTTTCCAAAAATTGTACCATATGTATATTTTCCTTCCTGTAAATATTTTCCCGACACTTCTTGGGAGTGTCATGTCCTTGTAAATAGTCATTGGTGGCCCTCTAGGGCTGTCTTCTTTTCTTTGCTTTATTTTGTTGTCTTTGGTTTTCTTTTTTTTCTTTGCGTGTCTTTTTTTTGGGTTCGTGACATGTTTCCCTCTTCTTGTAAACAGGTATGCTTCGCATAACATCTGGTCCCTAGAATGGTGCCTCACGCATTGTGGTTAGTCTGAAATCTATTGTTAGCATGGTGGGATTTGTCTACACTCCAGAGTTATTTTGTACACATGGTAAAAGGTTATGGGTAATCTTCATCAGATTCATATCTCAAAAGTCTTGACATTAGTTAAAAAAAATCTAAGAAGAAAGTAATCGTATGATCCTTGAGAGTAGATCAGCTGCACTGGTTATTGGCCATATCTAAAAATCAAAAGAATATCCTGGGTCTGGAACATCTCTCCTATTCAAAAAATTAAAATGGATGACAAGGTGAAAGAAGTACCACCATAAAAATTAGCTAAGCTTAGGGTTAACATTGAAAGAAGTACCGCCTTCCCATCTTCAAAAGAAAAGAAAGAAAACTAGAGAATAGAGAATTCTGGGATCTGGGGTACCATGTAAGATATAGCAATTTTGGTCTGATGCACTCAGTACTGTCTCTCTGCTTCTCCCAAAAGTTATCAGCTTGATTTTCTTCCAAAGCACACACTTCACAACTGATAAAATATTGAAGGATTGAATCATGATGACTCAGATTTTCTCAGACACCTCGCGCCTTGTGAGTGAAATGCTTCAGGTAAAGACAAGTCCCGATTTTATTATCCAGAGATTTTGTGGTTCTCAAATGCAATAAGGAATTCATGCCAGTGTGTTTCCATTTCTTATGCCCTACATACCAGTCCCTACATTTTGGTGGAAAAATGTTGGGTCCCCCTTTTCTCTTTTGTTTCTTCCTTGGTTTCTTTTGTTTTCTCTAGCCTTTGCCTTCATGCGGCCATTGTTGTGTACCCTTTTGGTCTTCCTTGCTCTAAGGCCTGGTCCCAGAGTGTTTTGTTTCTTTGTGTCAGCCAGATTCTGGACTATGGGATTATTTTCCATTGCTTCCTCTTTATTTAGAGGGTGTGGTTGCACGGATTGCCTAGACCCGGAGTCTGGTGCTTTGCCTTTTTCTTGGGACTTGCAGAAGGAAGTGGTGCATTTTCACCTAAAGGGTATAAATGGGGTTTCACTTGCCATTTTTACATTTACCATGAACAAATTACCCTTGGAGCAATTAAGAGTGATTTAGAGTGATTTGTGCAAATTACCAGTGAGCTAAGTACGTTTGCTTTGAGTGTTTAGCAGTGAAGTTGGTGTTTGAGCTTGTGCGTGCATCCATTTATCCTATAGGGTCTTTGGTGTGTTGGTAGTTTGTGAAGTGATTCATTTATAGAGCACCTCCCATGCCCTTCCTCCTGCATTCTTTGGTTTTTTTGGTAGGTTCGTCCTGCCCTTCTCTCTTTTTCTTTTCTGTTTTCTTTTTTCTTTCATTTTTGGTTTTTCTTTTGCTTTCTCTTGCTTTCTATCTTCTGGTCTTCATCGTCAGCTCCCATTGGTGAATGGATTTGCAGGAAGGTTTTCCACCTTCTGTGCACTATATTTTTATGCAAATCTTTGTAGATTTCTTTATATTCATGTAGATAGTTGTAGAATAGTGTGGATAATGTAAATATTGTAGGTTTCTATAAATATCTGTGCAGTTGTAAGAAGTCTTCTGTAGGTGGTTGTAAAGTTGTCTACATCTATAGGGGAGCTTGTATAAACTCATTCCTTGGCCTCCTATTCTTTGGAGGTCTATGCAAATAATGTGTATAGCATGCAGTGTGTATAGTTTTCTATAAATTTCCATGTATAGTTTGTATATTCTTTCGCATTTAACCCGTCATGTGGTGAGCTCACCGCACCCTTTACATTGTGTACCCAAATTTGATCTCACCCACCTAGTTCTTTCTAGACTCAAACTCAGCACCTCGCCTGTTCAAGTTGCATATTTTCTCTCTCCTCCCATCACTTCGGCATTGATGGCAGGATTAAATTCCCCACGTGTGACTATTTAAAATCATCCCAAGTGGCATTCATTCCATCCATTTCAAGAAAACTATCACCTTTAATGCCTTTTACTCCATTTATTGCATGACCATGTGACTACCCACATTAGCCCTATACAACTTATTGCCCAATCACTTGAATAACGACTTGTTTGTCCAGAGTCTGGGTTCCACATAATCCCATGGTCTTCATCACATTTTTTGCATGAACTAGAATTCCCCAGAACCCTTGGGTGTTGATCAGATTCAAAGTAAGCTATTGTTTATTACATTTCCAAGGTTTGATGCAAGCTAACATATTTTTGAGGACACGTGCAAAGTGGTGATGAAATCTCTAGAACCTAAAAATTGATTATATTTAATTACTTGTATTAATAGTTGTTCGGTCTTGCAGGCTATCAACAATCATCAATCAACATGTCTGAGGTAGCTTTCCCTCTCAGAAGTCTGGAACTCCCGACCACCTCAACAAGAGTGGCCACCAAGTCAAAGGCTAAGAAGGCACTAAAAAATCTCCCGCTCACATCCAAATATCCAAAGGATGGTGCCCTCATAGGATCCAAGGTGGATTCTAAATTGCAACTGATCACTAACTCTCAAGTCAGACCATGGGCCAGATTAGAGGGCTTAGTCAGAATAATGTTCACTCAGTGTTCCACCAGAGATAGTATGGAAAAGAATGTAGTCACCTCTAGCATCATCAAATTTGCATTCTTCTCTTACTCTATGTAGGCCCCATAGTTGATCCTAACTCTAGCCAAACATTACAACACCACCATCTGGGCTATTATACTTGCTACTTGCCTTCCAACAGGCTACCCAACACCCTTAGTGTCTCTCAATGCTGCTGCATTTTCTTCAGGACTGGGAATTCCTCAGTTCTCTAATTCTATTGTCAGCTCACGAGCCACGTCCCTGCAAGAGTTCAATAAAGTCCAACAGGCAGTGTGACATCACCTCAATACCCAATGGTTGAAGACTCTGAGGAAGGATTACAAAAGACCTAGTTGGAGATCCCTGAATAGATTTCAAAGAAAGCATCAAGGCGGGGATCATCTTCTTATGCTCGGTCTTTGGAGAGTCACATGCCTGTGATTTTTTAGCATGGATGTACTACATCTTGTACAACATCTCCACCAATGGGTGGAATTTTGATTGGGCAACCATTGTTGCCAATCATGTAGATTTTCAACTTAACAACATCAGAAAGACATCAAAGTTATACATGACTTTGTATGTTTTATGGGCACTGGTACAATAGAGAAATGGAACTTAGGTTTTAGTTACAGTGGGCGTGCTTGGGACTGGGCCCAGCCAGAATGCACCTTGGGACCATTTCCCCAAATTCAATGGGAAGCCAGCTTCCCCAATTTTTGCCGAGTAAACGACACTTGCATTTACTATAAAATTTTGATACCATCTCAGGATTCTGGTTATTGACTATCAAAGGAGGCTATGGCCTTGGTGAGTACATACATAAATTATTTCATTCAATTTCATCAGCATTCTTACATTCGGGTGACTGGATTCTCTAGCAAGCCCTACCTATTACCCAAGCATTGTGTGGATATGATTATTTTGATGGAGTTTTGCAGGAAAATCTTGGAGCTCCATGCATTATATGGAGTGAAGAAGGTTACCTCCATCCCGTTCCTGATCATTTGTAGGAATTCTTCTTCTAGCCTTACAGTGGTCAAAGAGGTCGATAACGAGTTAAAAAGTATGGGGCTGCCTGAGTTCTTCCTAGCAAGGAACAATTTTGACCCACTCAGTAAAATAAATACAACACTGGACTAGGCATCCACACCCCACAAGCCTCACTTGGAGGATTTTTGGGTAGATTGCCAAGATGACTTCAATGTCTAGGGTTGAAAATATGGGAGGATGACAAAAGGGATGATGAAGCAGCTTGACCTTTAGACCTTTCCAAAGGATTTTTTAGATAGTGGGCCCTTGGAAGACCCATCATACAAGTTACATGGGATTGATAAGTTGGATATCCATTCGATGGATTGGGACACCCTAGAAGTTTTGACAATAGAGGACACGACCCAAGGCATCGTGCAGCATAGCCATGAATATTTTGCACAAGTGTGCAAGAAAAGTACCCGCCACAGTCCAATTTTGTGGGGGTCCACTTCAACCTCTAGAGTGGCTAGAAAAAGTAGAGACAAGTGGAAAGTGAAGGAGAGCACCCCGGCCCTGGCCCCACCATTAGTTCCTCCCCCTATCATGGAACAACTCCACACCCAGCTTGAGTCATCCTGGCAGCTGGGAGAAATAATGAGCATAAGGCTTTCTCTTGTCCTCCCAGTTACTCTGGTGGGATCTTCCCTCCCTTTAGGCTCGCCATCTCTTGAAAAACTAATGAGTTAGCTTTTAAAAACAAAGGATGAGAGTGTAGCTATTATGGACATCGGGGTCCCTCTGTAGACAAGGAGAAAGGATCCAAGGATGAATAACCCTCAACCAAGTGCAGATGTAAACTCTGGGAAATTAGGCAACATTCCTATGGAGGTTATCCCTTCCTCCCCTAAAGTAGAAGATCAGCCAAAGGCTTCCCCTCCTCATGAAAACTTTGATGGCATCTTCCAAACTGGTTAGCTTGTAAATCTACATGAAGATGTCGAGAGGGTAGTAGAAGAGATGTTGGACAAGGTAGAAAATATCCCCAGGGAGGGAGAAAGGCAATGGTAAATATACAACATATAGAAGAAACACCCATCCTGAGGACTGAGATAGAAGAAAGGCAAGCACAAAATGAGTAGCCAATAATGGTAGGGGAAACCAAATCTTTGAGAGAAATCATACCCCTACTCGTCATGCTCTAAACACCTCCAGTTACTCTAGGTGATCAGTTAACCCAAAATTCAACATTTGGCAAGGTGGTCTTCATAGAACAATAACTAGATCTAGGCTAGACACCTTCGTCCCCTCCAGAAGATGTGCCATTGGAGGAGAATGTCTCGGTGGATGATGCTAAAGAAATTTAGTAGCAGCAGGACATGGGGGAGAACCCCAGAGACATGGATACCAATGCCATAGGTACTAGGGAAGGAAGGGTCCTCGACACCACAAATGCAAATGCCACCAAGGTGGGAGAAACAAGGAATCTTGGGAGTGGAGAAAAGGAGTCGACAGAGACCATAGATGCTAAAGAAGTGTGGCTGACTCCTGAGGAAAATCTTGGTATCCAGGACCTAGCCATAAGACCACCCCCGCCACCATAGTGGCTGGTAGAGTCAATAAAAAGGAAGGCCCTAACACCAGCAAGAGTTCCCCTCTCTCTGGCTGAAATGATGACCCAAAATGAAGAGGCTCAGAAGCCCAAGAAGGCCTGGACCCTCCATACCCTTCAGAATGGTCTGGGAGGAAGTACTGTCGTAGAAGTAGCGATGCCTCCCCCAGATGCAAAAGTGGCAGTAGTAAGAGCCAAAGAATACACCATCACAGAGGTACCTTTGGGGGAGAGACAACTAGGGAGAGTTAAACCTATTAAAAGAGGCTAGCTGGGTGATTAAGGCCCGATATGAAAAAAATCCAAGAACTTGAAGGAGGCAAGAGAAGTAGACACAAATATCCTCAGGCTTCTTACAGAGTTGACAGCCATTGGCTGCAATTCCTCCAGAGGCTTCTACATCTGGAACACCACTTCCACAGGGTGATATAGACATGCTAAGAATGATGAAAAAGAAAGCGCAAGCTATCAATGATTGGAGGCTAGAGCATATAGGATCTGTAAGGTGCTTCCTAACGACCACACTCCTGGACCTCCATCAGACCACTAACATCTTGGGCTTGGTGAAAAACATATTTTCCCAGTGGGAGGGAGAGATAGAGATATACGAGGAATGGATAAATGAATTAGAATAAATAATGAATATCAGAGAAGACATCATCACCAATATAGGGATTTTGGGAGAAGAACATTTTGGGTTCCTCCAGGTCCAACACTCCAAAATTGGTCTCAAAATCGAGACAAGCAAGCAACTGGTAGCGGCCCTAAAGGGTAAAGTCCTAGTGATTAAAAATTATTTAAATTTATATGTGACATTTGTTACAAGGGTTTCGACAGTCGATCCCTTGAGCACCGTGACATGCACTCCGGTGGATTTTGTGGTGAGAAAATTTGATGAAATAATTGAGTCACAATTCTGGACTCCCAGAGATTTTGATGTAGTGAATATGTCGCATCTCTCCCGCATGATGCTTCGGGCGCATGATGCAACAAAGGTGGGGGTAGAGTTTAAAGAGGGTGCCTAGTATATCGGCAAATAGTTGGAGGTGGCCAAAGAGTGCCAAAATTGTATAAAGGAGATAGATGAAGATGGAATCCTCCATATCTTGGAGAGATTCAAAATAGTATAAGGCAATAAAGTCCTCTAGACTCTAGAGATTTTCACCAGCAGGGTACAATTTTGCAAATTTGTTATTGTTTGAGCGTAAGCTCCCAGACTCTAGAATTATGGGTCCAAGTTTTGTATTCATTCACAACAATCTGCATCAAGGTTCCCTAGAGCTGACTAATCATGATCGAGCAGTTAATAAGGGTTAGAATGTAGGTGAGCCAGATAAGATATGTCACACGGAAGAGATGTTTTTGATAGATGATTCTCCTAAGGCACCGCTTCCACATTAACTTCCTGGTGCACATCGAAGGCAATGAGCCACAATTTGCATTTATTAGGCATGTATCTTATGATATCGGGACAACTAGATTTCTTCCATAAGTACCTTAGCTCACTTCTGTAAGCCGATTCTTCTAGATTTCTCCTCTATCTTCTTCTTCTGTCTTGTTAGAGTTCTACTCATCTCGAGGTGATTGTAAGTGGTGTAGGTAGTACCAGCCACAAATAATGTATTATATTTGGCAAGTGTGCAGTTAGATTAGGTTAAGTTTTAGGTTAAAGTTTGTGTATAAATAAGAAGGTTGATGCCATAACAAGGGTCAGTGAAATTGATGATTTTGAAGTCTAGCAAGTAATAGAAGCATACCATTTTCGAGTTCTTTGCGGTTAGCATTTTACTTTCATTTGTTCTCAAGAGCTCAATGCTCAATTGTTCTCAGTATCTTAGAATGCTCCCTTGGAGCCATGAATGTACTCGCCAATGATGCTAGAACCATTTCAAGTTAATGAAAGAAGGAATAACATCTTATGGCCATGTGTTATTACTATTATGATCTCTGAAGTTGGCAAACATCTTTTGTGTAGTATATTTTCTTATGTCCTTTGCTCCTATGTTTTAGTTTAGATTAATGATCTTATCTCCCCTTGCTATTGAATGCATGTGAATCATTGGTTCATTGTGTATTTGGTATTTAGTGTATTTTTCTTGCATTGGAGCATTGTTTGATGTTTGAATATTTATTGAATAACTATAGGTAGAGATATATGTCTAAACTTGATCTATCTTTTGAGTTTTCTTTGATAGTCCAAGTGATTGCAGGAAACCCCATCCCTTTTTGAAATCCCTGAGAAGATGACTAAAAACTAGCTATCCCCTCAAAAAATAGTCACCTGCCCAACTAAGCTCCCTCGCACCGTCAAGACCTGACTACCA
>MU226482.1:0-14962 GCA_018584345.1 Thuja plicata
TCAACTCTGGTGCATATATGTGATTGATTTTATGTCATTGTGATAATCTCTTTTGCCATATTGGTCCATGAAAGATGTTTTAGCTTTAGTAGCTTTATGGTTAACTTGCATAATCTTCTGTACATTGAATATCTATTTAACGTAATTTTATCAGTGCCGTAAAATATTTGATATCTATTGGGGTGTTATGTACTCAGAAAACCACAATTTGAGATCTACGAATTGTAGAATTAGATAATTGTTACTGTTTCTCAGTTTCAGTCTGGATTATCTACTGATAGATTTTGTGGACATTATTAGAGAAAGGTTTGCCTATGAGGTCTGTAATGTTCGTGGAGAGGATTGGTTCTGTCATTGGTAAAGATACATTATTTATTGGCTCACTGACAAAAACCTCTTAGATCACAGTGGAGCACATGAGCAATCAGATTTGTAACAAAAAACCTTCCTCTAGAATTTGGTTGGCATTAGAGGTTTTGTGCACTTGGAGGTGGCCTGGAGGCAGTGCCATGGAATTCCTTTTGCCATTCTTATGTGATTGTGCTAAAAGGGGGTCTGGATATCCTGAATGCATGATGGTGAATTCTATCATTGATATTTTGTTTTTAGGTGCATTGAAAAACAATATTTCAAGTAGATTCTATCCACCAAATGTTTAGGTTATATCTGATAATGAAGTGGATAAAATTGAGGAACCATTCTTGCTTGCTTTAATAATGTTGTTAATAGAGCTGTTCAAGGATTGTAGAGATGCTTCGAGGATACTGTAAGACTAAATCTTGAAGGAGTTAATGAGCATATTTATAAATACTTATGTAAAACTTTTACCTTATATTTTAAATGTCCTTGCTCCAGTAGTGTGGAAGAGAACTGTGGATTTGGAGGATTGCAACAAAGTCCTTCCCATGGCTGAAAAGAATGCAAGCAACATTGAAAAGGTTGTATGTCAGTGGTTAGAGAGAGCTAATTCTGGACCACCTCTCATTTTATGTCAGAAGGGTCAGCCAGGTAAATAGAAACATCTCCATAAAAACAAACTGTTATTTTTTTTTTGGCTCCATATATGAAATTAGGGCTTGTTAGTGATTTTTTTAACAACTGCACCTGTTACTAGTTTGCATAACGCTACTAAGCTTCTATTTTGTATCAGCTTAACTGTTAATGTGTTTGTCTTGTAGATGTGGAGGTTGGGTAAATGTGGCTCTTAATACATTCAAATACCCAGTAGGCTAAATGTGCACAAGAACAGAGTATCAGATGTTTTCTTATAATATACATTAAATTTTTGAATATATACAAAACTATATGCGAATGAGGATTTTCTAGAAGAGCTCGTTTGTGAAGTCATTATGAGTAGTCTTAGGCCACAAGAACCCATGCAAATTAAATTCTTTATGCAATCTTTAAGAATCTTTCTACCACAGTGAATAAAAAAGTTCCCTGAGAGAATGGAAGAGGTTAACTTATGTTATTCAGTGTTTCATTAGAGACGTAGCTATTCAGCAGCAATATATATATATATATATATGTCATAACATGATATACATCCGGTGCATACATTTCTAAATGGAGGATTTGACAGACGTTTGGTCCGTGCCATACGGAATTTTTAAAATCTTTACTGCTCAATTAATTTGAAATACAAAATTTTTAAAATCTCTCCCGCTAAATTAATTTGAAAAATATTAGTTTCAAAATCTGCAGGCCACATTTGAAGGCAGGATTTGATGGAGAGGCTAAAAGAGCAGCTGTGGAGAGAAGAAGGAGCAGTGCAGCGCGAGACAAAATGTCCATGCAGAAAACAGGGATGCCCTTCTTGCCATCATTTTATTTTTTCACAGAAGAATCAAGATTGTTTCTTGTTTTTTGACAGAAGAATTAAGATTGTTTTTTTTTTTCACGGATGAAAAGATTCTTTTGCTTTGTTTGCAGATGATTTTATTCTTGTTCGTCTATTTGTTTGAACTTTGCAGAGAAATTAACAGTTCCAAGTGAGAGTTTGGCTATTTTTCTGGCGGGACGGGAAACCCTATCGATGACTGCTAGCGGTGCGACTCGAATTGGTGACATAACAGAAAGATAGTAGATACTCGCAGACTGTGGCCTCGGATTCGGAAAGAAAGCCATTGGAGGAAAAGTTTGGAAGATTTTATGTTGTCACAGATGCACATAATGATATCTGGTGAATCCTCGGTCGGGAACTCTTCGCCATGCTGTGATTCAATCTGAGGATGCGCCAAAGAAACTTGGTCTTGATGAATCCCAGGATTTTAGGAAATCCACAAAATACATTTGTTTACAGCGTCCTTCCTGCGTGTGCCAAAATGGAACAGGGTTTAGACATCCACCACAGGACAATGGAGTGGAATGTAACAAATAATTATCACCAACTTCCTGCCCTGGTCCATTCCATTGTTGGTGACTACTGCAATGTAAGATTGAAAGCACAAACATTTGGGCTTATTGCAGTTGATTGTACTATTACATCACTTGTTAAAGTTTCCATTTAGCGTGTTCAACAAGGAAATGCAAAATTTTCCTTATGAATGTGACGAATGTGTTACAAATGAATTATTAGCTGGTATATGTTACAAATGAATTATTAGCTGGTATATTTTCTGATTTGTATGATCTGTTTGATAATTACAATTTCATCTCTAATTGTTGATTTTGAAAGAATAATTTGGTTTTCCTTTGTTTGGGTTGTCTCGCTGTCATTGAAGAGAAACATCAGCAAAATCCACAAGTATTATTTCTAGGAATTCAGACAGTAAATTTTTCTCAAATTACTTTTGTTCCTAAATCTTAGCTATCCTTTCATGATACTTTTTATATGTTTTGATAAGCTTTTCTACAACTATTGTATTTGTTGATGCACAATTGCATCTACAATAATGGTGTCCTAATGTGATTGAGCTGCTAAATTATGACACCTGGGAGGGGTCTAAATCATAAGTAATTTTTGTTTTTTTGTGCAAGGGAGTTGAGTGTCTTCTACAAGTGCCATTCTAATTTAAAGAAGAGTGATGAAACAAGTAGATGAAATGACAAGACGTAGTGGCACTAATCAAGAACTAATGACTAAACTTAGGAAGAAGTTGGAGAGTGAGGAAACAGGCACATCTGCTGCTACAGAAGTAAAGGATACTAGAGACAAGGAAGTGGAAGTTGAAGAGGTTACACCATAGAGAATTACTAGAAGTTCAACACTTAAACAGACTCAACCTATTGCTACTCCTACTATGACTAAGCTCCAAAAGGAGTCTCATGTAATTTTACAATAGACCTATAAGAGAAAGAAAGAAAAGACACATGGATACAAAGAACCAAAATAGGAGAAAAAGAGCAAGGATGAAATTGAGGCAGAAGAAGTTGAAACTGAATCTGATAAGGATCAGAAAGAGCTAAGAGCTAGCGGGAAGAAGTCCACAGTAGTAGGTATGCCTACTGAAAAGAGTGTCAAGATTGATAAATCCATCATTATTGATAGCATAATTCAAGATGTTAAAGGATATGGAAGGAGACATATGTGATGAAGTACTATATTAAATTTAATAGTGGAGACAAAAAGAAGATAGAAGATGCAGTTGTAGAGAGCCTTCACACATTTTGCAAAGCACCAAGTGAATTGTACAAGGCTATACCTAGTGAGCTTTATAAGGTAGTTGATAAGAGATGGAGAGAAGCTCGTGATGATTTAACAAGAAACTTGCATTAATAAGACCTTATTTGACCACTGATGATGTGAAGATTGTTGGCTAAAAGTTTTGCAAGTCACGAAGACTACAACTTGACAAAATGTTTCTTTTAGGCATCAATATGTGAGATTGCCCCCTCCTCTCAGCAATAGGGGAGGCTCCCTTCTAATTGTAGGTGGCTTCAAGTAAAACTGAACCAGGTATAACAGACAGTTTTCCTTGCTACAGTAATACCGGTGGCTCAAGGAGTGACTTAAGAACAATCCTTTAAGACAACGGTCTATTTTAACTAAAGATGAAATAAATATAGGAGCTTAAAGTCTCTTATCCTCACTTCAGATGATTACTCTAACTTTGGATGCACAAGAAAGCTCAAAGTCTTTCCTTGAATACCCTCTACTTTGATTAAAGATTCTACCATTGAAGTCCAAAGTCTTCAACTTTGAATCATTGCAGCCACTACTCTCTATAGTAACCCCGATCTGCTGAAGCACAAAGTCTTCAGAAAACTTGAATTAAAGTGTTCCAATGATATAAGCAAAACAACTATTTAATTTGAACAAGGATCAATGAATGCAACGTAAGAATACATTCATCAATGGTCAAGACAATCAACTCAAAGTTTGCTAATCTCTATTCCTTTATTCAAATGCTCAACTCTTGTACAATGAAACACAAAGTTTGCTAATCTCTATTCCCCTATTCAAATGCTCAACTCTTGTACAATGAAACACAGTTTTCAGAACTCAAGAGTTGCCTATAGTTTTCTTGCACACTACAAAAGATGATAATTATAATTGGTCTCACTCCTTTATATAAGAAAAGGAGGAGATGAAAGTGGAGAAGAAAGGGGAAACCCTTAACCACCTTGACTTATTCAATGCTTATTCCTAACTAACTAACTTTGACTTATTCAATGCAGCAGGACCTAATGCACTTGCAACATGATTACATGAGACTACTTTACATATTATCGTGTAATCTGTCAAGTTTCAGCTTTAAGTTCTTAATGGATGATTTGCAAAAACCTTGACATAGCTTGCTCTTCTGTAACCAGTTCACCATCATCAGTCATCAGTTTATTCGTCATCTCCTCAAAAGTTTTGACAATGATACCCTCATGTTTAGTGCACACCTGTATGACATTATGAATCTCTGTCATCAATTTCTTCAAAACTTGTTCTTTGTTTATCATTTGATCCAAGAATTTGAAATACAACTCTTTTGAAGAGATTATCTTGTATGCACACAAGATATCAAGGTGAGCTTCCACCATCTTCTTCCACACATCTAAGTTTTCACTCATAGTCTTTTATTGCTGATTGAAAGACGTAACCGGCCCTTGTAATCGGTCGACGGTCTTCTTGACATTTCTGAACACACGATGTGCATCCTTGATGACCAACACTCCTTGGGTTTCTAATTGGTTTCCCCAATCATCTATCACTTTGACCCTTTTCTCAAGACGCACAATGTGTTGTTGTGTCTCCTCTGAAAGCAAATTTGCCTGTTGAGAAGAACTTCTTTGTTCAAGGATCTCATGAAGACAAGCATTCTCTGCTTTTAGATGTTGCTTTTTTTCAAAAGCTTATCAGATCTCTTGTTAAGCTGCTCCACTGCATCCTGAGCATCCAGCTGACACCCCAATCATGTCTGTTTACCAAGATCGATCCTGGTAATTTTATAATTCGTGGTCTGAGATTCATTGGCAGGCTTGTCAGAAGATGGTTCAAATACCTCAACATATTTGATTTCTTGCTCATCAACGATGACCTTTGAGATCACTTTTGCTTTTTTGTTCTTTAGAGCTCAGGATTTTTTCTTTGGTGTGAAATCAAATTCCTTAGAAGGAACCTCCAGTTTCTTCCTTTTCTGAGTGACAACACCTAACAATGGAGGCAAGATGAAAGAAGAAGGGGAACCATCAGTTGCAACCTTAGTAGTCACCTGCTCCATTTGAGAAGTAGCCATAACATTTATGATGGATGCCTATACTTGAATTGTTGTTGTTACTGGATCTTTTTGAACATCTTCCTCCACGAATAACTCAATCTATGCAGATGCCAGATATTTATCTGCCATAAGTGTATCCAACTTAGGCAAATCCTTAGGAAACTCATCAAAGATGTGTGATAAGTCATCCTTTTGTGCTGGAGCAGCAGAAGAGATAGGTGTGGCAAGCACAATTGTAGTTGAATGTATTGGCGAAAAATGCATAGTGAAGGAATCAACATTGGTGTCAAGTGGTGACATAAGAGCTTCCTCTGATTCTGGTGTTGATTCATGCATGGCATGTATCTAATCCGCCTTTTGTACTTGTGATACCCCAAGGGCAATTGTATCCTGCAACTCTTCGTCACTATTCGAAAGTTAGATCATCTTGGGCCCCTTTGCTTTGGATGTTGCAATGGGTGTAAGAGCCTTAACCATGAGCTTTCCTCCCTTGATAGCTAGTTTCTGGATACTTCTAACCTCTAATGCAGGTGTTTCTCCTTTCCCTTTACCTCGAATCTTTGATTTCAAACCCATCGGACCAGTAAGATCAAAATCTCTTCATAGCTTGATTTTGATACGCCTGCACAACCATGAGATGTCGAGCCAATTCCATCAGGATGATCCTATCTGTAAGATACATGGGTAAGGTATATGGTTCTTCTCTTAAATATCCCACCCTCAAGTAGGTGAAGTTTGGGAATTGAAGGAAGAAACATCCATACTCGCTCACCTTATTCCAAGCCTCATCTGAAACCCTCTTGTTTGGGAGTTCCTTATCAAAAAGGCACCTATAATGCCCTAAGAAGGCATCCTGCACTCTTTGGTAATGAATACGACTTGATCTTAGAGGCAACTGATCAAATTATTCCCAAATAGACACTTGAGAGCTATCTCCTTTTGTAGATAGCCCTGAGAAAGACCCTAGGGCAGCAACAATGTAAACCAAGTATGAGTTCATGTAAAAGGTACAAGTGTTTGGAACTTGTGCCAACTGATTGTAGATAGTATCACTTATGAGCTTACCCCAGAAAAGTTTGTCTTGATTTGATGATAAAAGAAAAGTACTTATACATCCATGGCTCGAAAATATTTGATTCCTTCAATCCTTTGATTCTGCTTAATAGGGTTATGAGATCATGGATCTCTTCTTTGAACTTAGATTTGTGCATTCCTTTTGGTGATCTTGCTATGTTGGGTCTTTTGGCAATCAACCAATTCTCATTGATATATTTCATGCACGCCGCCTTTCCATTCTCCCAACTCTTTAGAGATTTCTCCACTGCTAGGTTCATCACCACAGGGGCTAGAGGGGCCTTGAAAACTCGATCAATGCTATATGGATCAAGGCTGATTACCACCTTCCCATCTTGATCCTTGATTGTTTTGGAAACAGGATCAAAGTTCTTTGCACAAGCCATGATGAATTCAGGTTCTAGGGTCGCAGTCGAAAAAGTGGAAACATTATGTATGTAACTCTCCTAAATACCAATCATCTCATCTTTTGTAGATGTGTTTACTCTTCTCAAGAACTCGTCCATGTCGAGATGACCTATCTCAGTATCTCAGATCTCCTCCACATATGACGTGATCTGAGATGGACAAATTGAGTTCTGATATCTGTTATATTGGTACTTCATCTTCTTCTTACCCTTTCCTTTTGGGGATGCGGATCCTTCAGACATGACAAGATTTGTTGCAGCAACAACTACAACATGGAAATTCCAGAAAACAAGCACTTCATCATTAAGAGTAAAAAAATCCATCTAAGAAATAGAGTGTGGGAAAGAGAGAAGCTCTTTATGAAGAAGAGATATATAAACAAGTGGGCTTTCCAGAAGCATCTACACATTTTAGACATCTAGTCTAAAAAAATCAAAAAACATTTTCACTGTTGTACATGGTGGACTTTTTGTGAGCAATTGCTCATGAGGTCAAAAAGTGGGCTTTTTGCGCAACTCTGCATATTGGGAGTTTTATTCTTATCTTTACAATATAGGAATATGAAAAGGTGGGTTTTTCAGAACATCTTGCATATTAGGCAACACTTAGCATCTTTTCATGCATTTTTGGGAAAGTCACCATCAAGAACGGGGTTTTTTTTAATCCCGACTTCATATGAGAATAAATGACATTCTCATATGCAACTTAGAAGAAGAGAGAAGAAGAAAAAGAAATGAGAAACAATCATATACAATAATCAAAATCAAATGTACATGTGCAATAAAGAAAAATAAAGGAAAAATCATACCTTCTCTTTGAATGCTAAAGGGAAAAACAACAATCTTCTCAAGCTTACAAAATTCACAAAATTCTGGAAATGAAAAGAGAATTTCAAATTTAGCTTGAGAAGATAAAAGAAGAGATATATAGGTAACTAATTTGAACAATTCCTTGTGTAAATTGAATGCTACTTCATGAGTCATGAAAGGAAAATGTCAAATGCCCTCAATGCATCTTTAAATTGCTTAAAATCAGCAAACATGGTGGAAGATTTCAACAAAACGTGTCCTATTCAAATCAAACTCTTCTTCTACAAATGCAAATGCATTGAAAATAATGTATTTCAAAATTAGAAGAGAAAACATTTTTCTTAAACTCACCAATATCTGCCAAGATTAGTGGAGAAAATGCAGAGATTAGTGGCAGATTCTTTGCATTAAAAACCATTTTCCTTCTTTATCGAGTGATGCGTAAATTCCCATAACTTTAGAGCTTCCTACTGTCAAGTTGGCTAAGGCCATTGAAGACAATGCTTTTGAGAACTCTATGGACAAAAGGATAATGTTTTTGCATCATTTGGAGGAACAAAGATTTCAAGTAGTAGATTGGCTTGCAGCACATCAGTAGCAAGTTAAGATGCTTTTTGATAAGAGAGCTAGACAAAGGGAGTTTCAAGATTGGAACCAAAAGGAATGCATGGTAAATTTGATTCTCTATGGAGAGGCCCATTCACCATTCATCAGGTTGCAGGAGAAAATTCATTCATCTTGGCTTACCGTGATGAAACTCCATTTGCACTTCCTTACAGTGCACAACATTTGAAGCAATAGTTCTAGTAATGGTCAGATAAGTACCATTGTACATAATGTCCAAGTCTTTGTTTTAGTTTATAGGTTTTTGATTCTTTTTTTTTAGTCGCCTGACTCTATAACCCAATGGAGTAGATAAAGGCACTTAGAGGTTTGGATTCTGCACTCCTCATTGTTTTGAAGAACAAACGAAGAATGTTTCCCAATCAGAGCAAGTTGTTATCCTCAATTTTGCATTCACAAAATTGGAGAACCCTACGCAATTTTCAAGTAATTGATATGATTTTTCTCTAAAGATGTCTGTTGCAGGTCAAAAAGCCTTTGATTAAATTTTTCTCAAAGTAACATGTAAAGTGTCGGGTTGTATATTGAATCTTGAACCTTGAACTCAATGTTCAAAGTTCAAGATCTCGTTTCCCACTGTGCAAGTTTGCGCTCGTCTTTTCAGTTGGTAAGTTTTGCAAGCCCGCGTCAGATGTGTAACGTAATATTGAATTATGAACCTTGAACTCACTAGTTCAAAGTTCAAAGTTCAACTTCCCATTTTACATTTGTCATTCCCTCTTAAGCCTGCGTCCTTTTATGTCTCGGCGTCACGATTTTTAAAGTCTTGAATCTTGAACCATAACCTGTTGAGTTCATAATTCATTTTCCCTTCACATGTCATGCGTTAGTTTGTCATATTTATTATCTGTGTCAATTCGTGGCTAAAGGCATGCGAGATCTCAAACTTTGAACTTTGCGCTTCACAGTTCAATGTTCAAGATTCAGAAATGCAATAATGATCGGACACACTTGGTATGTGCCAAATTTCACTCAGATTTATGAAATTAATTTTTGAAAAGACGGGGAATGACATCAACTCAGCTAAAAGTACAATTTGCCCGAGTAAGCAGGAAATGCAATGGGACGTGTCCAGCTATTGGTGCGGGAATCATTGATTCACGACAAGTAATCATAATTACTAAAAAGAGGCGATTTAAATGTATGTATTAAGCTTTCCTTTCTTTGCCATTTCTGTTTTCACCTTCTGTTGGAAAGCTAGACGAGATTGAAGATCTTTGAAGGTTTTTCTCTGCAAGTGGAAGTGTTGGCATCGGTGAGTCTCAAAGTATTTTCTCTCATTTTCCTTTTTGGTTTTTAAGAATTGCATGCTGTAGGAAAGGAAATTTCCATTGTTTTGTATCTTTTTCCCAAATCAGTAGTGCTAGGAATTATCATGGGTAGTTCTAGTAAGTCGGCCCTACAGGCCAGATTTGTAAAAGAGAACAATTTTTCTCCTATAAGTAGCTGTTTACTAGAGATGGGAGATACGGTTCTTGTCAACGACGACATTGCAGAGATTGTTCACAGAGTTAGAAATGTCAAAGCCGAGACTATATCAACCAAAATCGTTGAAAGCAGTTTGTTGGAGGCTGCTGGTTTTCCTGAAATGACTCCGTGCCCTGAATTGGTGATGGAGTGTAGAAACATGTATGACAGGATAAATAAATGTATCTTCCTTCCTTCTGGAGAAATGTTGGTGTCTGTGAACCGACAAACAATAATGGCGGCCCTAAGAATTCCCCCCACAGAGACTTACGTCGCCTGCAATTTTGAGAAAGCTAAAGAAGATTTTCTCTGCAATTTCAAGGATTATAGTAATAACATAGCTAGAGACTAGTTATCCAAAGCTGAAAGAGGAGGTTCCAGACTTCCCAAGCCTCTAAAAAAGGACCATTTGGTAAGAGAGGTGAGAGATATTGTTGTCATGTTGAACAGACTGAGGGGGAAACCTAACGACATAATGTGGGAGGACTGGATGTATATCCTCATTCAACCCATTCTGACTAATGGAAAATATGTTGACTGGGCAGAAGTAATAGCGGCAAATCTAGATGAAGAGTTGTCCTAGTCTGCGGAATCTTCTAATTTCTACATGTCCTCATATCTATTCTATGTTCTAGCCATTTGTAGAAATTGGGGGGGGGGGGGGGGGGGGGTTTACCTTATCAACTGTGGAAAGATGACATGATGATCTACGAGTACCATTCTTATCTACAGAAGGAGAATAACCTAAGAAATTTCCGGAGGGTGCAAGATACGTTCCTAGCCAAGCTGGTCTTTGAGCTGAGAGGAAGAATAAATTGCATAATGTCTGAAGAGGCTATGGAGTTGATTAAGGTTTATGGTAGTTTCTTTGTTCAATTCCCCACCTTCAATTACTTAAGGGTAGGAGGCTTTAGTGGTGAACCTGTGAAGCTCCCACGCTATTGTCTAGATAAGTACATTCTACTGGAAAGAGGAGTAGGTTCATTCTTTCCTATTGATTTGGGACACTATTGCCTCAGATTAACACATGGTATGTCTTCTCCTGATACCGAACTGAAAGTATTCAATCTCCCTTATTATCAAAGTCGTAGCTATTTTGACAGCAAGAAATTTGTGGCGAACCATTTCAAAATAGATGCCACCTTCCTACATCAGTCGGGTTCGGAAGACTATTGGGCTGAATGTATTGATGAATTTGAGGTTGTGAAAAGAATGCATTCTCGGTTTTCACTAGATCAGATTATTACCCTGTGACTGCCTTTTAAAATTAAAGGGCTTGACACCGATGTGGAAGAGGATGTGACAGAAACTGAATGTATAAAACAAAATAACAAAGCAGTGGCCAAGAAAATAGATTGGGGAAGAGAGGAGGTAGATGATTTGAATGCTATTTCTGAAAATGTGCTCAAAAGAACAGACAAGTGGTTGAAGGAAATAAGAAAGAAAAAGAAACAGGAAATCCCTGTCTCAGTAACCAGGAAGAGTATAAGAATTTCAAAACTCACCACTTCTCCCACTATTACTAATGAAAATGAGGAATTGATTTCTGCAAGTGAATCCAAAACTGGAATTGAAGATCATACTGAAAGGGGAGAAACAATCCCTATACAATCCCCGAGGATTACAAGAACCAGGAGCAAAAGGCAAGAAAAGGCAGAATTGATCCCCTGCATTACAGTTGACTCTAAACAGGAAGAGAGTGGAAAACAGCCTAAGAAAAAGGTTAAAATGGATAAGAGTCCAACAAGCCCTCCAAAGATTCAAATAGCAGGGGAAGACCACCAAAACTTGTCAGTATCAACCCCTTCCACTGATGCTCCTACACCAAAGAGTCCCAACTGGTTGGAGCTTTTGGTTAATAAGAAAAGGAGCATTGTTCCAATATCGGCTCCTGTTGGAGATCTAGTTAGCAAATATCTTGGGAAAATCCCAAGAGGTAAGAAACCAAAGGTAGAAGCCATGGTCGATGTGGATACTAAGACAGGACACTGGATGGCAGAGATATTCAAACCAAACTCAGATAAAACCAGTGATGAGGTTACAGAAAGTGATTTCCATGTAGAAAAGATAGATCTGGGCATGTCCACTAGGGCCACTGACTTAAAAATATTTGATTCAGCCAATAAGAAAATCAGTCACCGAGTGAAAAAGGACGCTGAGGATAAGATCAAATTGAAGCAGGCCCTTTGTGAAATGGCCAAGTATATTCAACAACTTCATAATCCTCTGCCTCAGCCACTGATAATGGTCCCTTTTGATTTGGATGTAAAGCCCCCTGAAAGTCAGAAATTCCTGTACCAGGGTCACAAGGACAGATCAATATCAACAGCCTTCTTCAAATGGATGGATAAGGTAAATGAAGAAATTACTAGGTTTTCTAGTGATTTTGATAATGTGATGACAAAAGCTGAACAATTACTAAATATAGTAGAAAATGATGTGGAGTTGTGGAAAAAGAAAAGGGGGGAATTAGAAATCGAGATGCATAATATGGAGAACGTTTATACCTATGGTATAAATAAGTTTATTTCTGAAAAGACAGTGCTTGGAATGGACGAAAATTCACTATTCATGGTCAAAGTGAATTTGGAATGGGAAAGTTCATTATATGAACAAGCGATAGAAGAGTCATCTCAGATAATTGAAGCCCAGATCAGCCCGAGAGACACCTTACTGGCGCAAAATGAATGTACAGGGAAGATCATCGGACTAGAGAATGAAGCCAACGGTGAAATGTCTAAGGTGTTTCCCTACTTCCATAAAAAGTTGGAAAACTTGAAAGCTGCCAAAGAAATCGGGATGACTGATCATTCAATCCTATCTCATGTGGAATCAGCGGCGGTCTATGGCGATGAACATCTGAAGGTGATTGAAAAAAAAACCCAACATACGCAGCACTTCAAAGATGTTTGGCTGCAAAGGTTTAAAGCAGTTGCCAAACCAAACCAAAAGCTGGGACAAAATTTCTCCATGGCGTTCGAGGAATGGAAGACAATGAAAAATTTCACGAACACCAATGCTGGAGCTACAGTTGGTCAATCGGCCATTTAGTTTCATAAGTAGTTTTCTGTTTTAGTTCGTTTATGAAGTTCTTGCTTTTTTTGAGGCAGTTAGTTTTAAAAACTGAATTAAGCCCTGCGTGGCTATATATGATATTTTGGATGACCAAGTGAGGGTTAGTTCTCTGGAAAAGAAACTCCGTTTATTATCTATTCTATTTTTTAAGTTATTCCCGTGGTAACGATACTGGATATTTTCAAATATATGGATATATGTTATCAGTTGGTAATATAAGCATATTTTATCATTTTGTGGATCAGTTGGTCTGTCAGAATGCATGGTTTTGATTTCAGTTGGAATTAAATGAACATGTTGTTATGATTTGTGAAAAATATATTTTGGATTTAGTCAGCAATCTTTTAAGATCTATTATCCTAATGAATCGGCCATTCTTTTGTTATTTTTCTGAATAAGGTTCGAGTCAGTTGGCTCGTATATCTTATTGATCTTTAAAGTCTCAGAATAGTTAATCAGTTATCTATGGCGATGTGAATCGCGACCTTTCGTGCTTTCTGGTCAAAAGTATACTTAAAAAAAAAAATAGATGTTTCTGAATAAAAGGTTTTATTGAAAATTATTCTTGTTTAAGGCAGCTGTGCCCTTGAATGCAGAGAGTGTGGTTGTGAGTGACTCACTCAATTGTTAATGCATTTCTTTCCTTTTTGTATTCGGGTTTTAAGAGTCTTTGATAGTTATAGTTCAAGAAGGAAAAATCTGTTCACTAACAATGTCGATGCTCTGAAAGAGGTTTATTTGAGGGAATCAGTCATCACTTGATTCATCTCAGAATTTACTTCTTAAAAGCATTTAGTCTTTCTTATTTTTCTTTCATTATTCTTTGTTTTATGTTTTGTTTTTGATTTTATTTGTGTCCTAAGATTGTAGTCTTTGCAATCCCGCTTGTTTCAAGCTATCTTAGGTATCTTTTGGATTGATCTAGCTCAAGTTATAAGTGTTTGAAGTATCCTACCAGTGGGGTTTTTTGGACAGACTATGCATCTTTGAAAAATCGTTAAAAGGTGGACTTTTTCTTGTCAACTCCACACACTAAGGATTGTTTTTATATGTAAGGTGGATTTAAGCCCCCATTTCAAAATTTCACATCATTCTATGAAGTATTGCTTAAAGATTTTAATGGCAATGGGTTTTTAAATCATGTCTGCATATTAAGTCATTAAAACTTAAGTTTGCATATAAGACATTAAGTTCGTTCTCCAGTTGGTCGACTTTTTATTAACATTTGCATATTCAATCTTAATATATATGTTATAATGAAGTCTACTTTTAGTTAGCAAGATAAAGGTGGGCTTTTTGAATAAGATTGCATTTATCTTAAGTTATTTAATCTTTTCAACAAGAAAATGGTGGGGACTTTAGTTTGACATGCATACTTTAAATATATGTATTTTCTTCACTTTAAAGTCATTCTATTCTTTCTAAACCTATGTTCTTACCTTTTATGTTGAATGATGGCGATTTTTACCCTCCTTGCATTTGTCTCACTTCACTAAAAACATGTTTCTTTCTCTTAAGTGAGTAAGGCGTCAAATTTTACTTTGATTGCAAAGAATCTGCCACTAATCTTTGCATTTTAACTTGCTACTGATGTGCTGCAAGATGATCTACTACTTGAGTTCTTTGTTCCTCCAAATGATGCAAAAACATTATCCTTTTGTCCAGAGAGTTCTCAAAAGTATTGTCTTCAATGGCCTTAGCCAAATTGAGAGTAGGAAGCTAGAATGGTGACATCCCAATAGCTCTTTTAGCTGTAATTTTGTTTGCCCACAAAGCATCCAACAAAGCCTTGTGTCAAGATCATTGATTTTCATCCACTAGTTTACAAATGATAGTAACCAAGTTCTTATTACT
>MU226482.1:15062-26921 GCA_018584345.1 Thuja plicata
GACTTTTTATTAACATTTGCATATTCAATCTTAATATATATGTTATAATGAAGTCTACTTTTAGTTAGCAAGATAAAGGTGGGCTTTTTGAATAAGATTGCATTTATCTTAAGTTATTTAATCTTTTCAACAAGAAAATGGTGGGGACTTTAGTTTGACATGCATACTTTAAATATATGTATTTTCTTCACTTTAAAGTCATTCTATTCTTTCTAAACCTATGTTCTTACCTTTTATGTTGAATGATGGCGATTTTTACCCTCCTTGCATTTGTCTCACTTCACTAAAAACATGTTTCTTTCTCTTAAGTGAGTAAGGCGTCAAATTTTACTTTGATTGCAAAGAATCTGCCACTAATCTTTGCATTTTAACTTGCTACTGATGTGCTGCAAGATGATCTACTACTTGAGTTCTTTGTTCCTCCAAATGATGCAAAAACATTATCCTTTTGTCCAGAGAGTTCTCAAAAGTATTGTCTTCAATGGCCTTAGCCAAATTGAGAGTAGGAAGCTAGAATGGTGACATCCCAATAGCTCTTTTAGCTGTAATTTTGTTTGCCCACAAAGCATCCAACAAAGCCTTGTGTCAAGATCATTGATTTTCATCCACTAGTTTACAAATGATAGTAACCAAGTTCTTATTACTTGATTTAGCCTGACCATTTCCCTAGGGGATAATAATCGAACGAATGAGAATGAATAATATCGTGTTCAAAACAAAAATGTGTGAGCTTTGCAGAACAAAAAGTAGCAGCATTATCTGTCACAATTTTGTTCGACACACCGAAGTGAGAAATTATATTCTCCTTCAAAAACAAACACACACCACTGATGATGTTGCATGCTTTACAGGAATCGCTTCCACCCACTTTGTGAAATAATTAGTTGCGGTCAAGACATACGTATGTCTGACACGGTAAGTTGGATTAATAGTACCAACGAAATCAAGACCCCACTGCTGAAAAGGTACCTCAATTACTACCAACATCAGGGGTAATGCTAAGAGTTTTTATTTCCCAATGAACTGTTGGCAACACACTCACACTTGCGCACCCAACTGTACACATCTTTAAAAAGATTAGGCCAATAATATCTTCTCACAAGATCTTATGAGTTGTAATTGGAGCAGAGAAATGTCCACCACATTCCAAACCATGAAATGATTCCAGCAGACGAATTTGTTGAGCCTTGTCAACACAGCATAATAAATTACCATCAAGGGCACACTTGTACAAACTGTTGTCCCATAGAACAAAATGAACAACCCAGAGCTTCAAATTTATTTTCTCCTTATAAGTCAAATGCGTAGGAAACTCACCATAATTCAGAAAATATGTTATACTAGAATACCACTTGTCAGTTGTGCTGACAAACAGAACTTTAGGTAAAACCTCAGGAAGTTCCTCTTTTTCTGGTTCATTTTCCGCCATGAGTTGGCATAAAACTTTACCATGAACTAGCTTAGTAGGGAAAATTTTAATATCATATTCTTGGATTTTAGCAATCCAATTACCCCTCTTTGTTCCAAACTCTTACTGAGCCAAAATAGATTTAACAATAGTGTTGGGACTAGAACAATAACATGAGAATTCAGGATGTAAAACCTGAAAGATTTCACAACTTGACTACTACATAAGCATTTTTATCCATCAAAGAGTACTTCAATTCATGTGATTTCAACGGAAAACTCATGAATGCAATGGGAGATTCAATATCTTCTTCATTCCTTTGTACCAGAATCACGGACATTGTATGCTCGGAAGCATAATTGTACATGATGAAATCTTTGGTATAGTTTGTGCAGTCTAATACTAGTGCATGTGCAACATATTCTTTAATCTCTTTAAAGGAAGATTTCCACTCTGGACTCCACCAGAAAACTGTCGCTCCTTTCATCATATTGGAAATATGACGAGTCTTCTCAAAGAAATCAAGAACAAATTGTCTCAAAAAGTCAACCTTCCCAAAGAAAGAGTGGACAACAGTCTTACTGGCAGGTAGAGTAAGACTTTGAATATATTTAACCCGTTCTGGATCAATCTTGATACCCTCTTTAGACATGATGTGTCCTAGAAGCTTACCTTTTGTAACTCCAAAAATGGACTTTTTAGGGTTTAAGGAATTCTATGTTGTCGACATCTCTCCAGCACTTGCCGAAGATGGGACAAATAATTTGAACAATGCTTGGAAAAGATTTTCAAGTCATCAAGCTAAACTACAATGAACTTATCCTTGATGTCATGAAATGCCAAATCCATGGCACGTTGGAAAGTTGCACCAACATTTATCAACTTGAAAGGCCTCCTGTTGTAAGAAAAAGTACCCCACAAAGTCGTAAATGTTGTTTTGTATTGATCTTCTTCCCTTACTTCAATCTGGTTATAACCAGAAAAAACCATCCAACATGGACAACATCTGCCAGCCAGTCACAGTTTGTCGAACGTGATCCATTATGGGTAATGAATAGTTATCCTTTAGAGATGCTTGGTTAAAATTATGAAAATCCAAACAAATGCAGATCTCACCATTCTTCTTGCGAACTGGAACAATATTAGCCACCCATGTTGAGTGTTGAATAGGAAAGATGATCCTTGCATCGAGCATCTTTTGAATTTTGGACAAGATAGTGCCTGAGATTATTGGATTATATTGTCGTTGCTTCTGCCTGAAAGGAGAAACTCCAGTCTTCAAAGAAATATCATGTTGTACTACCTTTAGCCGGAAAGATTTCAAATTGTCATAGGAATAAGCCAGTACATCCATGTATTTAGATAAGAGGAGAATGAACTGATCTCTCTCTTCTGGTGTACAACATTTTCCAATATTGACAAACTTAGGATCTACATCTGTATTCAAATTATATTTCTCATACTCCATGACGGAACTGGACCCAGCCTCTTGCTGAATTTTAACATAATGATCATGTTTATCAAATAGTCTTTCTAAAGAAACCAACCCCTTAGAAATTTTTTTACCTTTAAGTTGAATGACTTCATCTCTTGTCTCAGGATTATTTCCAAATGTATCCTCCCGTGAAGAAGAGCTGCTTCCTTCAAAGAATAATTCATCAAAATTGTCTTTTGTTTCCAGAAAGTTGATGATTTGCTGATCATCATTGAAAACTTGCCAACGATCTGAATTATCTGGAACACTAGGATGATAAACTAAATGAATAGCGTACCTATCCTGCTTGAATTCTTGTTGAGGTATTAAACATGTTGCTGAAGTCACAAACGAATAAGTTTTATCATTGAGTTCTCTAGGAACTGCAGAGATATTGAAAGCATCAAACATTTCAATGTAAACCCATACCAGGTTCCTATAGTGCTTAAGTCTCTCATTCTTTGTTTGGTATCAATTTTTGACTTGACACACCATGAGCTCAACATCACCTTTAGCATGTAAATTCTTAATTCCTCTATTTTGCTCAGCATCAATACCCAGAAGCAATGCTTCACATTCAATAGTATTATTAGTATTTCTGAATTGTAGCTTGTTAGAATAAGGAAATATTTCTCCTTGTGGATAAATCAATACAACCTAGCACTCTCATCAGTTGCAGCGCAACTACCATCAAACTCAAGTATCCATATGTCATTTGTAGTACTAATTTCATCAGGAGACTGAGATGAAGTTTCAGTAGAATTTTCCAAATCTGAAGGCATAGCTTTTTCAACCATTGTAGAAGAATTCTCTGAAACCTCCTCCAAATTTTGTTCCTCCTCTTCATCCAAAAATTTATCTTCATCTGTCAAGGATGATGATGCCTCAGATGAATAATCTTCAGCGAATTCTGAGATTTCATTACTATGAAGATAATAGTTTCCCATCCCAACCGACTCAAATAGGATTTGAGAATGAGGATCATCTGATTTCACCACTATATACTTTGTCTCCCATTCTAGAAGCAATTTATGCATGATCCATTAAACATGAATTCATGCTTCTGACATATCCATGTTCAACTCACCTCCTACATCTTTACAAAATTTTTGGCCAAGAAACATACCATAGGAAGCGGGAACATTAGCGACCAAAACGCTCATCTTAATATTTTTTTTAGGGAAAGAAGAGAATGAAAACTGGGCATCCTTTACTTTTCCTTTGAAAGGTACTTGTTTATTCTCCATGGAATAACAGTTACCAAAAGTCTTTGTCAAAGTCAAACCTAGAGCGTTAGAACCTTGGCCGGCATGACATTGTCCGAGGCTCCAGAATTAGTAACGCAGTTACTCAACTTGAAACCATTGATCAAAAAGTAGATATAAATCAGTTCTATCTTCCCTTGAATAGATGAAGGTATAGTCACTAAGTTATTGGGAAGATTCTTTGAATCTGGGGCAGAAATAAAAGTTTGTGTAGGCTGAGATTCTTTGACAAAATTATTAAGCCTTTCCAGCTGATCTGGATACGCTTGAAGGTATTCTACCTCAAACATCTGGATCTTAGTCTTCTTGGCATGGTCTATAATATCAAAGGCTTGGAAAGAGATTTCCAAGGATGAAGAATAAATGTCTGTCTGGGTTTTAGGATTAGACGTACTAGGTTTCAACACATTAGTAGAAACTGACTGAGGAGGACCACTTACTTGACTATTTTTAGGAAGAGTAGGTAGAGGAGTTCCTCTTTTTGCAATAGCAACAGGTACATGTGTTTCTTTGTTTTCTTTGTCTTCTTCTTTCTTTTGATGTGCTAACTTCATTTGAGATCACATCATAACCGCATAGGCTTGAGAAAAATCTTCCTCCGGATCTGTGTCATCATAATGTTCATACCCAATTCTACAGTTGCCAGCTGCATCATGATTTTTATCGTAAGGGACAACATTTTCCTCCATTTGATAATCATCCGACAAAATACCAGCTTGATCATTTCATAATACCTTGTGGCAAACCTGCCTAGTGGAGCTTCAAGAGAAAGCCTCTCCGAAGGAGGAGGAGGAAGCTTCGCTTGATTCTTTGCTGCATAACTATTTGTAACATTAGGAAACGTTCTTGATGGAATATCTTGTATGGAGCAGCAAATGATCCTTGAGAAATCTTCTTTTTGAGTGCAAGCAATTCATTTTCTAGCTTTTGAACCATAGGATCAGTGTTACCAGAAGCTGAAGCATCATTGTAGGAATCCCCATTGGAGAAATTTCCTTTTGATTCATCTTTTCAAATCTTTCCAACCATTATAAGATCATCCTCAATCTCTATTGCCAGAGTTTGACGATTAGGAAGGCTTGTGCGAACTGCTCGTCTTAACAGGAAACTAACTTCAGGCAACTATGTTTTGATGAAGAAACACTTTAAATTTTCAGCAGTAGGCCATGAAGCAACAGGAATCCCATTTTTCAATTTGTTGAACTTAGCGATGAACTCGCGCATTCCATCTTGCACATCTTTCTTCATTTGTGTAAGTTGAGAAAGAAAAGCATGCTCATCCTCTGCAGGTTTGAAACATTCTTCAAACTTGGTTTGTAGTGAGTCCCAATTTGTCATGGAACCAGTAGCAAGGTTGAAAAACCAGTCAGAAGCAATCCTCTACAAGGTTTATACAAAAAGTATTATTGATACATCTTCGTGTTCTACTCCGAGCACACCACATGCAATATAAAAAGCTTTAATATGGTCATCTAGGTGTTGCTTCCCATCTCCATAGAACTTGGGAAATTTCTTATGAGATCTTGGAGGGAGAGAATGCACAGGTGGAGTAAGATCAAGGGGAACAAAACTCGTACCCCATAGACCAGCAACCATTGTGGGAAAGAGCAGGATAGAGGCAATTAGTGGTTTAAATAAGAAAGGTGCTTCTTCACTTTGGATATAACTCTTCCTCTTTGACTACAGATAACTAGTATTTCGGGCAAGCGAAGATGTAGGAGCTAGGAGAGAAAGTCTAACCTGCTGAGCCCAACTCGGTGCAAATTTTGATGATTCACTCTTCCTCCATCAAGAATATTGCTTGATTCCTTCCAGTGTGAATAGTTAGATCAACCAAAAGCAATCCCTTGTAGAGTATTTTGAATGGAACTTCATTTATTTCTCTCCTATAGAACAAACGATTAATCCTTTTCTCTTTTTGTACAAAAAAGATTGCAATGTGAAATTGTGTAAAAGACTTATAAAACCATAATAGATATTAAAGAAGCAAAGTGTCCATAGAGGCACAAAGTCCCCCATTGCTTCTCTGGGAAAAGAGAATCAACTAGAAGCTCAAAGTCTTCTCAATCGAACTTCTTATCAACCTTGGATAAAAATGTGTTCAGTTCCTAGCAGAGTCGCCGAAAACAATTTGCTAAATATTTTGCAAGTCACTAAGACTACAACTTGGCAAAATGTTTCTTTTAGGCATAAGTATGTGAGATTTATCTCTCCTCTCAGCAATTGGGGAGGCTCCCTTCTTACCGCAGGTGTCTTCAAGGAAAATTGAATTGTATAACAAACAATTTTCCTTGCTACAGTAATACCGGTAGCTCAAGGAGTGACTTAATAACAATCATTTAAGACGACGGTCTATTTTAACTAAAGATGAAATAAATATAAGATCTCAAAGTCTCTTATCCTCACTTCAAATGATTATTTTAACTTTAGATGCTCAAAGGCTTTCCTTGAACACCCTCTACTTTGATTAAAGATTCTACCACTGAAGCCCAAAGTCTCCAACTTTTAATCGTTGCAGCCACTACTCTCTATAGTACCCCAATCTCCTAAAGCGCAATGTTTTTAGAAAACTTGAATTAAAGTGTTCCAATGATATATGCAAAAAAACTATTTAATTTGAATAAGGATCAATGAATGCAATGTAATAATACATTCATCAATGGTCAAGACAATCAACTCAAAGTCTGCTAATCTTTATTCCTTTATTCAAATGCTCAACTCTTGTACAATCAAACACAAAATTTTCAGAACTCAAGAGATTTTCTTATAGTTTTATTGCACACGACAAAAGATGATAATTACAATGGGTCTCACTCCTTTATATAAGAAAATAAGGAGATGAAAATGGAGAAGAAAGGGGAAACCCTTAACCACCTTGACTTATTCAATGCTTATCCCTAACAAACTAACTTTGACTTAATCAATGTTGCAGGACCTAATGCACTTGCAACATGATTTCATGAGACTACTTTACATAGTATCGTGTAATTTGTCAAAGATTCTACACTTTACAAAAACTAAGTGTTCTAACAACACTTTAAAGAAAATTTATACAAGTCTCAAATTGACACAAATTTATGTGTTATAGCTGGATCCAGTGCGCTTGTATGCTGAGCAATGTTTGTAGTCTTGCATGCCATACTTTCTACCTTTGAAATTGTACCGTTGTATCCACTAAGGTTCTTTTGTAGATGATTCAAGATAGCTCTAAAACCAACTAGCTTGTCCATGGAGTTCCAATTGAAAGTTTAAGCTTTAAGTTCTTGATGGATGATTTGCAAAAACCTTGACATAGCTTTCTCTTCTGTAACCAATTCACCATCATCAGTCATCAGTTTGCACATCAGATCCTCGAAGGTTTTGACAATGATACCCTCATGTTCAGTGCACACATGTATGGCATCATGAATCTCTGTCATCAATTTCTTCAAAACTTGTTCTTTGTTTATCATTTGATCCAAGAATTCAAAATACATCTCTTTTAAAGAGATTATCTTGTATGCACACATGATGTCAAGGCTAGCTTCCGCCATGTTCTTGCACACATCTAAGTCTTCACTTAGAGTCTTTGATTGTTGATCGAAAGACGTAACCAACCCTTGTAATCGGTCGACGGTCTTCTTGACATTTCTGAACATATGATGTGCATCCTTGATGACCAACACTCCTTGAGTTTCTAATTTTCTGCCCCAATCATCTATCACTTTGACCCTTTTCTCAAGAGGCACAATGTGTTGTTGTGTCTCCTCTGAAATAAAATTTACCTGCTGAGAAGAAGAACTTATTTGTTCAAGGATCTCATGAAGATGGGCATTCTTTGCTTCGAGCTTCTGCTTTTTTCCCAAAGCTTATCAGATCTCTTGTTAAGCTGCTCCACTGCATCTTGAGCATCTAGTTAACACCCCAATATGTCTGTTTACCAAGTTTGATCTTGGTAATTTTGTAATTCATGGTCTGATATTCATTGGCAGGCTTGTCGAAAGATGGTTCAGCTACCTCAGCATATTTGATTTCTTGCTCATCAACCATGACCTTTGAGATTACTTTTGATTTTTTTTCTTTAGAGCTTAGGATTTGTTCTTTGGTGTGAAATCAAATTCCTCAGGAGGAACCTCCAGTTTCTTCCGTTTCTGAGTGACAACACCTAACCATGGAGGCAAGATGAAAGAAGAAGGGGAACCATCGGTTGCAACCATAGTAGTCACCGACTCCGTTTGAGAAGTAGCAAGAGAATTTATGATGGATGTCTCTACTTGAACTGTTGTTGTTACTGGATCTTTTCTAACATCTTTCTCCATGAACAACTCAATCTGTCATAAGCGTATCCAACTTAGGAAAATCCTTAGGAAACTCATCAAAGACGTGTGATGAGTCATCCTTTTGTGTTTGAGCAACATAAGAGATATGTGTGGCAATCACAATTGTAGTTGAATCTATTGGAGGAAAATGCATAGTGAAGGAATCAAAATCGGTGTCGAGTGGTGACATAGGAGCTTCCTCCGATTCTAGTGTTGATTCATGCATGGCATGTATCTCATGCACCTTTTATACTTGTGGTACCCCAAGGGAAACTGGATCCTGCAACTCTTCATCACTATCCGAAAGTATGATCATTTCGGGTCCCTTTACTCTGGATGTTGCAATAGGTGTAGGAGCCTTAACCATGAGCTTTCCTCCCCTGATAGCTATTTTATGGATACTTCTAATCTCTGATATAGATGTTTCTCCTTTCCCTTTACCTTGAATCTTTGATTTTAAGCTCATCATACTAGAAAGATCAAAGTCTCTTCCAGGCTTGATTTTGATACTTTTCAAGCCTCTTCTCTGCAGCCAAATGTTAGTATTGGCTAGAATGCTCTGAAACCTGTCCCAAATGGACATACTTTCTTTCACGGACCAGCATGGAGGTAAAACAGGAAAGTTCTTGATGTGATGTTTCCTATACTTTGGATCAAGAATATCATCATCACCTTCAACTCCATCAGACATTTGGGCAAGGTTGAAGTCCACAATTTTTTTAATTGTAAGACGATAGTAATCCATTTTGACAATATCTATCTCAATGTGGAGATCAATCTAGATGTCTTCAAGATGATGAATATGAATAAATTGCCTTCTAATCTTATCATTCATGCCCCTCCAATCAAAAGAACTCCTTGCCATGAATTTCCTCATATTGATTTCTTGGATTTCAAAATCCATACACTTAGTCTTGGAACTGTATCCAGTGAGTATCCACCAATCCTCAAGGGATTACGTGAAGAGATGCCACCTCTCGGTTTATGCAAAGTAGATTGATATGCCTGCACAACCATGAGCTATCGAGCCAATTCCATTAGGATGATCTTGTTTGTAGGATACGTGTGTAAGTTATTTGGTTCTTCTTTGAAATACCCCACCTTAAAGTAGGTGAAGTTTGGGAATTTAAGGAAGAAACATTCGTACTCGCTCACTTTATTCCAAGCCTCATCTGAAACCCTCATGTTTGGGAGTTCCTTATTAAAAAGGTACCTATAATGTCCAAAGAAGGCATCCTACACTCTTTGGTAATGAATACAACTTGATCTTAGGGGAAGCTTATCAAAGTATTCCCAAACAGACACTTGAGAGCTATCTCCATTGGTAGATAGCCCTGAGAAAGACCCTAGGGCAGTAATAATGTAAACCAAGTACGAGTTCATGTAAAAGGTACAAGTGTTTGGAACTTGTGCCAACTTCTCATAGATAGTATCACTTATGATCTCACCCCAGAAAAGTCTTTGTCTTGATTTGATGATCAAGGAAAAGTACTTATACATCCATGGCTCGAAAAGATTTGATTCCTTCAATCCTTTGATTCTTCTTAATAGGGTTATGAGATCATGGATCCCTTCTTTGAACTCAAATCTGTGCATTCCTTTTGGCCATCTTCCTATGTTGGGTCTTTTGGCAATCAACAATTTCTCATTGATATATTTCATGCACGTCACCTTTCCATTCTCCCAACTCTTTAGAGATTTCTCCACTGTCAAGTTCATCACCATAGGAGCTGGAAGAACCCTAAAAACTTGACAAATGGTATGTGGATCAAGTCTGATTACCACCTTCCCATCTTGATCCTCGATTCTTCTGGAAACAGGATCAAAGTTCTTGGCACAAGCCTTGACGAATACTGATAATCTCATTTTTTGTAGATGTGTTTACTCTTCTCAAGAACTCCTCCATGCCGAGATGACCTATCTTAGTATCTCATATCTCCTCCACCTATGACGTGATCTGAGATGGAAAAATTGAGTTTTTGATATTTGTCATATTGGTACTTCATCTTCTTCTTACTCTTTCCTTTTGGGGATGCGGATTCTTTAGACATGACAAGATTTTCTGCAGCAACAATTGTAACATGGAAATTACAGAACAAGTACCTCATCATTAAGAGTAGAAAAATCCATCTAAGAAACATAGTTGGGGAAAGTGATAAGCCCTTTATGAAGAGGAGAAATATAAACAGGTAGGATTTTCAGAAGCATCTACACATTTTGGACTGCAAGTCTGAAGAAATGAGAAAAATATTTTCATTATTGTGCATGGTGGACTTATTTACCCGGAGGGACCCACTTTAGGTGAAAAGTATAACCAAAAGGTGGGCATAACCTCATTGAGTATTCAAAAATGGACAATAAAAGATGTCTCAACCCTTGGACTTGTTGGATAGAATATTACACTATTGTATAAGTTCTAAATCAATCTACAAGTACTATTAAATTACTTGCCTTGCTTTTGTTACATAAGAGTCCTAAAGCACTTGATAAAATTTAACTAGAAACTGCAAATAGAACCCTCAACAATGCATATTAGCTACTAATAAGTTCAAGAGATTCAAATAGAGAACATGTCAAGAAGAGTTAAAAAAAAATGAAATTGGTACATCACTTCATGTAACATGTTCTCTGAAATCGTTACCTCTGAAAAAATGACTTTGTTTTCACCATGATCATGGTGAAAACATCATGATAGAGATTTATTGTAGATAACACTTTGGCCACATATTGAAATTAATTTGATTTCCTTATAGTCAAAAAAGTATTCAATTTAAAATTAGTGACAATGTAAAAACACTTCTTACACTAGTTAATACATCCTAGAAGGTACAAA
Source organism: Thuja plicata (assembly GCA_018584345.1). Taxonomy (NCBI): domain Eukaryota; kingdom Viridiplantae; phylum Streptophyta; class Pinopsida; order Cupressales; family Cupressaceae; genus Thuja; species Thuja plicata. The sequence continues at coordinate 26,341 of MU226482.1, forward strand.
AGCAAAATAATACACAAAGAAAATTGTATGTTGACAAGATAATTTATGTAGAGATAAATTTGGATAAAAAACCCTCACACTCTAAACTAAATCTTGTTGTATTATTAAGCAAGGTTGGGATCTAGCTTGCTACATTGTAAAGCACAAGGTTGCGAGTCTCAGTCTTCCCTATACCATGTGGTACTAAAGGATGTGTCGTGCTAGTGTAAAATGTTTACCAGACACACTATAATTTATAGGGGGTGCTATACCCAATTCCTACAGTCTAAAAAAATTTGTATTACTAAGCAACTAAAAGTTTACAATACAAATCTTATGCTACACTTTTGTTTGTAGTATCACCAATATTTTAGTCATTAAGAACTAATAAATAAATAGAAGCTTTAAATATACAAACTACAATTTATTTAATAAAACTATGAATCCAACAATGACCCAAAATATGTGTAAAAATTAGCCCATAAATTTTTCAAGTTTGTGAGTTTCTTCTCTACAAAAAATATAAGATGCTTTTCCATGTACCATAAGTTGCCATAGTTGACTCTTCAATTTGGACACTTTACATTAGCATATTCGAACCC
>MU226482.1:48644-60538 GCA_018584345.1 Thuja plicata
ATGGGATGATGCTCTTTCTTATTAGACCTTGGTCCAAAAGCTCTTGCACTTGCCTTACAATCTCCTTATTCTACTCTGGTGTCATCTTGTAAGCAGCTTTGTTTGGCAATGATGCCCCTAGCACAAATCAATCTGATGACTTATTTCCCTTTGTGGAGGTAGTGTAGCTAGTGTCCCATCACATATGATGTCCTTGAACTGATCCAACAACTATCTGACTTCTGCAGGAATATGTGTCTGATTGGATGTCTCCTCCTCCTCCTTTGGTTTAACCAAGATAGCATAGCTAATTCCTTCTTCCTCCTTCATGTCTTTTATGAATTCCTTTCCACTCATTAAGAGAGTATTTGTGTCCTTCTTCTCCACTATACCTTCTTCTATCAAGGACTGTATCTTATAAGTGACTCCATTCTTCTTGAATGAGTACTTATTCTCCTTGCCATGGTGGATTGCTTCTCTATCATATTTCCATGGTCTTCCAAGCAATAGATGGAAAGCATCCATTGGTAGCACATCACAAAGTATTTTGTCCTGATACTTCCCTATGGTGAAATCAACCCACACTTATTCATTGACCAATATGTTTTGCCCCTTGTTCAACCAAGTTACTTTGTAGGGGTAAGCATGAGGTATCTTATCCAACTTTAAATTCTGCACTGCCTCCTTTGAGATCACATTATTTCTTGACCTTGAGTCTATAATGAATCTCCACACCTTGTCAAATATCTTGCACCTCACCCTAAAGAGTGCTCTCTTTTTCTTATGTTCATCCTTGTTAGGTTCTTTAATCAAGATCCTCCTAAGCATTAAGCTTTCTCCTTTCTCTGAATCAAGACTTACCTCAAAGTATTTAGTACCGTCTTCCTCTTGCACATATGCAATTTTATTCTCTCCTTGTGAAGATGATGGCTTATCTGGACACCTATAGGTAGGGTGACCCAATTATCTACAGTTATAACATTTCATTGAAGCAAAATGTGAGCTTCTTTCAAAACCACCATATCTACCTCTTCCACCACTGTGAAAACTCCTTCCTCTGCCATATTCTCCTCTATTGTTTGACTCTTTTTTTTTCTCAATGAGCTTAGAGTCTCCTTGACCTCTGGTGTCATTGCTTCTACCACTAGAACCTCCTCTATGTCCTCCTCTATAGTCTCTACCTCTTCCTCTACCCCTAGAGCTTGAATCTCGCTTCAATCTGAGTTTTTCTTCCACCTTAAGGGCCATTTGAAAACAACCATGGATAGAAGTTAAGGTAAAGAGGCTTAGCTCCTCTTGAATGTTCCACCTAAGTCCATTGAGATACTTAGCCGCCTTGATGCTTTCTATCTCTTGCACTCTGGACCTAAGGCATAATTTCTAAAATTCTTCTATGTAGGAAGCCACATCTAGGTCCTTTTGTCTGAGATTCTGTCTCTTTTTATGTAGTCAGATGTCATAATCCTCTGGTAGGTAATTTTATTTTACCTTAGCCACCATAGTCTTCCAATTGACTATTGGCTTCTTCCCTTCTCTTTCTCTTTCTTCTTGCAAGAACTTCCACCAGGTTAATGCTTGTCCTCTCAATCTTGACTTAGCTATCTTCACCTTTTGTGCCTCTGCAATCCCATCACATTCAAAGTGATTCTCCATGCCCTCAATCCATTCCATTACCAATTCTGCATCCATTCATCCATATAATACATGGATTCCTTCTAATTCTTTTCCACTTAGTGCTTTAAGGGCTTTGAGGAAAGGTTCCTCAGGTAATGGAGGGTCTGGTTCTAGTTGTGTTTATTTTATTTGATTATTTCCTTTGTCTTTATCCTCTCCTAACTATTCTTTCATTTTTCTTGCAGTCTCCTCAACCTCTACCAATTTGTGTTTCATCTCCTCCATACCTTCTTCTAGGAGTCTATTATTTACTTGTTGTTCTAACAAATCTCTTGCCAACTCTGCATTGGTCTCACCAGTTGACTCACTCACCTCTAACATGCACACTTATTTCCCAAGCCTTTCAATGGCTCTGATACCACTTTGATGGGGAGCTCTAACTCATAAGAGCTTTCTTTCTCTTCTTAAGGCCTTTCCTATGACCTTACTAGGGTACTTTCCTCTAACCTAACCGAAGGACACTCCTATGGTTCATCTTCTCCAACTAGAGCTCTCCAACAACTTCAAACACTCTCCAATCCCTCTCAACTCTACTTTGCAATCGATAGGCTCAATCAAGGCAACTATACTTCCAAACTACTCTTGGCTCTAGAAATAGGTCTACACACTATTTCTCCTTCACCACCAATCAATCTTGGTCCACTCTGATAGAGTCTTTCAAAGATTTCCTATCGAGTTCATTCTTTCCTAGGTTTTAGGCCTTGTAGCCTTTTTAGCCCAATTAGGCCTCCTAAAACTAGTAATCTTGGATTTCCTCCAAAATTCTCTTAAAAAACCCCCAAACTAGTTGTGGATTCTCTCTAAGGACCTCCTAGGCTTCAATATTTCCTAGGTCTTAGGTCTCTATCGTGTCCCTACACATGACTTCCAGTAAACCCCTATTTTTAAGGGTTTCTAGGGCATGTAAACTAGTCTAACTTCTTTGGTCTCACTAAGTGCTCTAATGGATTCCTATTAACTTCTCCTTGCAGCCACATATCCTTTTCACATGCCCCTACACCACTCCACTTGAGATTGAGACAAACCAATCCATTCAACAAGGCTTCTTACCTCTGCAACTGTGCAAATCCCTAACCAGATACCTCTATACTCGCCTAGAGCCTGCTTGCAATAATAGATCCCTTGCATAAAATGAACCCTAAAGCCATATTTACACTATATACATAGTTCCCTTCTTGATTCCAAGTGGCCATTGGGATTCAACAATGGGAACTCAAGGAGCCATATTTACATGGTTAGCTCTGTTCAGGACAATGAACCAGAAGAACATAAAGAATTTACAAAATAACATGTAAATGTACTAACTTCTCAAATCAACTGCATAATTCTTAATTAAACAATAAGAACTAACTTTTCAATGCATTACAGTAGTCCATTCATTCCATTAAAGCTGGATGATGGCACAAAATTAGTCTCTGTATCACAAAATCAGTGCTTTCACTCTAACAGTCCATACAATCTGACAACCAACACTTCAAATAGGGTTTGGGAAACCTTATATAGTCCATCCCCTCATGTTTAGACCCTAAGGTGAGGATTTGGACCCATTAAATGCCAAATACAACATTTTAGGAAATGTTATCATGACAACTTTGCAAAGTTGTCATGAGCAACTTTTGCAACTTTTATAATTTTGCATTGCAACTACTCCAACTTGCTCAACTCAAACCCAAACCACTCCATTAGACCGTCAAACACTCAAAAACACCAAAAGTACATGTGTCACTCCATTTTGGAGTCTTGGTCAATGTTTGACCCACTTTGACTTTCCTAGGTCTTAAGCAACAATGAGCCTAGACCCTATTGGACTAAACCACACACAAAACTCTAAAGACTCTTACCTAAGAAAACACTCCACACAAATTTGGGACTTTATCTCAGTCCTTATTTCCCTGGTGGTTGGCTAGAACCACCGATAAGCCAAAATTGTCAAAGATCTTCACTAGAACCTTAAGGTGCTCCTACACCAGGATATCAAACACAGTTACACCTAGAAGATACCTAGAGGTGAGAATACGAGCCCAAAATTGATGTTGGCTAATCCACCAATGCCAATATAACTTGGTAGCAAGAAATTGCCCATTTAAAATAACAGAGTGTAAGCCAAGGCCACCCTCAATCTTAGGTCTACACACAACTTCCCACTTAAAGAGGCTCATTTTTGAAGTTGATAAGTTCCTACTCCAAAGAAATTGACGATAGAAGGCATAAAATTACCAAAGAAAATACATGGGAGAAGCCTGAACAAAGCATCTGTATATAGGAAGATCTTGAATAACCAATTTTAGAAGAGTCAAACAAGCAACAACATATAACCAATGGTGACTCCAATGATTAATCTTTAACCATAGCTTGTCAAGCAATATTTGCCAAGAGGATCTGGGATGTCGACCAAAGTAAGAGGAATGCCCAAATAAACAAAGAGAAGAGACCCAATCTAGAACCAAAAAATATTAGCAATACGTCTTTGAATGGCCAGAGGGGTATTGAAGAAAAAAATGGAGGATTCATGCTCATTGACATTCTGGCTTGAAACTACAAGATCAACATAGTCCATTTTTCTATTTATGCGAAGTTGTGCACAATTGTAATTATTCCAACATGGTCTTGAACTGGTTAGTGCATAGTGGCATGTTCCTAACAGATGATGTGTTATTATAAGTAGCTATTGTTTTTACATGTGACTAAAATATAGGCACACCATTAGAGCTTGCAAGGATTCAATGATACATCTGAATCATATGATATGCATATGATCTATTTTGAATACGATGGTATGGTTCAATACGAGAAAGGCGTTGATTACTTAAGAACATATATTATATTAAGAACAATAACTTAAGAATAAAGATCATATTAAAAACATAGATAGTATTAAGAACAACGATCAATACTATGAAGACAAATATGCTAAGAATAATGATCAATATGATTAAATTCATAGGATATACACAAATACGATGACAAACATACAACAACGACTTCATATTAATGTTTTCTTCAACATGGAAATAACAACATGGCCATTAGAAAGTGTTTGTTCTCCTTTGCGTTGGCTTATGCATGAGTGACTTGAACTATGTATTGCACATGCACTATTTTTATAAATTGACTTCCCTTGTTGTTTCATTAGTAATATATGTATGAAGAAGAATTCTTCATTTTACTTTTACAATAGACAATATTGTTGTGAATAATTTGTAGGTCTCAAAAGGAAAGCATGATGACATGAACTTCAAAATAAATAATTCATGACAAGATAGCAATAAACATTTATTAAAGAGATTTGATTTGTTAATAAGATCACATAAGTAAAAGAAATTCAAAATGATATGATCAAAAGTGATGGGTCACAAGCATGAAGATACGCCTCTTCAAATGAAAAAGGCACGACTTTTAATATATGAAGGCATAAATAGAGTTTGAGAAGAGTATGAGTACAGTGTGTTTGAAAAGAAAAGAAAAACATATGTAATAAGATCTATCAATTTGATATATATGTAACACAATTTTAAAGTGTAGTCAGTGGGAGAAGAGAGTATAACGAAAGAATGTTGGGTGTTTTGTGGTATATGCTAAAGTGCATATATGTGCATATAGTTCACCACAAAGGATATTTAGAGACACTGGTTTCTTATAAAAGTGACGATCTTTTTGAGAGCCTTATTTTGCAAATATTGAGGGGATTGATATTTAACTTGTATATAAAATTTAGGCCAAAATAATAGCAGATTGAGGAAGCAAATATATTCAGATTTGTGGAGAGAAATAACATCCATCATCAGTTGAGATAGCAACATTGACAAGGTGGAGGTTTAGACTTAAGTGATGTTGGTGCTTTGCTTTTAGGGGTTGGTGCCTCTTGTAGGTTGGTGCTCATTAACACAGGGGTTGGTGCCTACAAATATTGTAAAAGAAGGATTATATAAAAGCAATTATTTATCATGGTTTTCTCCTGCATTGGGTTTCCACATAAAATATTGTGTTGTGTTCTCATGTGCATAATTGTTAAATTTAGTAATTGATGCTATTGTGATGGATAAAGTTTATATCAAGGTAAAAGCAATTGTTATACCGAGTCACCCCCCTCTTAGTATAACCATGTGCTCTTCATTGTCAGTAGACATACATACTAGTAAAACTATTAGCATGGAGCTTAGCTAGTGCCCTCTTTAACTAGTTCCATTCCCTATGTCTAAGATTTGTCTCCTCAAGTTGGGTTTTTTCAGATGCGGTTATTCTCTAGATAAAATGCACCATTGTATGTCCTAACATGTATGACATACAATGACACATACATTGCCCATACATACATGACACATATGTTTGGTAGGACCAAAGAGTGATGTGTGCGGACATGACAAGAAAGTGGACAGACAACTAGAAATATGACAAACCAATAAGAAAGAAGAAACTGTGGCAGTCTTACAAGGTGTGGTCAAGCTACAACAACTGGTAATGTTATGTTCATCACTACATTTGTAACCATGAAATTTATGTCCGTCATTGAGAATGTAACCATGAAAGTAATATTTGTAAGCAACAATTTAACTGCCAAAGCAACATTAACTTCATGTAAAAGGAAAAATCATGTGGTTAATGATGGATGGACCTGGTAGGAAGGGGTGTCAAGGATGTTATCCCATTTGTACATAGGAATTAATCATTTTGATTTGTTAAGGTATTTTTGTAGAGAAAACATAGTGCATTTTTGGTGCATATTGGGAGCAAAAACACATGTTTGCAATCGTTGAAGGGGAGAGACGATGGTTAACAGAATTAGATAAAGGTGTGTTATAAAAAATGAAAAGGCAAAAGGATTTTTATTAAATCTTTGGTTTATATTTTTCAAAATGAATAATATTTTTTCCAGTGTTGGTTGTATTGATTCTTATCAAGTTGCCCATGGAGAGTATAAAAGTATAGTGTATTTTTGTTTTACATTAAGAGAGAAAATACAGAGTGTTTGCAACTGTTGGGGGAGACAACACATAACACAATTGGATAAAGGTGTGTTCTAAACAATGAAAATGGAAAAGACATTTAAAAAACATTTTGTTGTATATTTTCCAAAATTATTACTAATTTTTCTATTAAATCGATCAGATTTCCACAATCCATTGAATTTGAGCTTGAATTTCTGGTTTTGATTGTTGGTCAATCAAAACCAAAAATTCAAGCTCAAATTTTTCTATTGTTGTTTGTACTCATTCTTATTAATTTGCAATTGGAGAGTACAAAATATTGTGTATTTTTCTATCTACATTGGGAGCGAAAACAAACAACGTTCGCCACCATTGAGGGAGACAATACATAACATAATCAAAGAAAAGGTGCATTGTGAAGAATGAGATGGAAAAGACCTTTTAATTAATTTTTTCAATATATTTGTCGAAATCAATAAAAATGGTTTTTTTTTTGCTATAGTCATTATTACATGGTTATCAAATTTGACCTGGTTTAAGGGAAGAATCTAATGCCTTTGACAATAAAGAAAATAAGGGCATGCAAAAACTAAATTCCTAAACATAATGTAGGTCGTTAATTGAGAAGATAATAGAAAACACGAAAGGAAAACACAGTACATAGTGTGACCATTTGTAGGAAAACACAAAAGAGTTGCAGTCGCATGCAAAAAACCCATAGTATACCGTTCATATATCATGAACTGTATTGCATGGGTATGAAAATACAGTAGATTAACAAAATTATTGAGAAGAATATGGTTTTACCCATTCCTCTTTTTTTGAGTTCTAATTCAATTTGAATGTAAATTTTGTTTATAAATATGTATAAATGTGTATAAATATTTATAAATGTGTATATGTATAAATATGAATAAATGTTTATAAATGTGTATAAATATGTATAGTTATTTAAAAATGTGTATAAATATTTATAAACGTGTATAAATTTATATAAATATTTGTAAAAGTGTATAAATGTGCATAAATATGTATAAATATTTATAAATGTGTATAAACATTTATAAAATTATATACATTTGTATAAATATTTATAAATGTGTATAGATATTTATAAATATGTATGAATATTTATTAATGTCTATAATTATTTATAAATGTGTATAATTGTGTATAAATGTGTAAATATTTATGAATATTTATATAATTTTATATAATTGTATATAAATATTTATAAATGTGTATCGATGTATATAAATTTATATAAATATTTTTAAATGTGTATAAATATTTATAAATGTGTATAAATATAACAATATGTATAAATAGGATCAGAATGATGGGAAACTCTTCCAATTCCTTGCAAAAGATTGGCTCAAGTTGTTGCTTAGTGGAGGGGGTAATAACCCCAAGTAGAATTTTGTTCCTTTTTTATGCTCAATTTTTTTGGCTGGTTTCGTTGGTTGGCCTCTTGATGGGGAGGCTAGGATAGACTAGCTAGTCTATGCCCCTGATCCTCTCTAGGATCCAAGTGTTCTTCTGACACCTCTGGTGGTCTATAGGATTCCTTATCCCTCCAAGGATCCGCTGACCTACCCTAACCTGCCCACCAAGTCAAGCTAATTCATCTTCCAACATTACAAGATTTGATCTCTAGCTACTATCCCTTACATAGGCTTATAAGGGTCTTCTGAGATTCAACTCCTTTCCCAAGCTCCAACAAAGGGTTTCATGAGTTCCAAGATGTTTTTAGGGCATTTGACACCTTTTCATTGCATTGGCATGGTTGGGTCATCACCCGATTTGAGGGTTGCTTTGTAATTTAGGGCTACAAGGAAGAGGCCTAATTAGCCCTCCTTCCAGTTTTATAGGGAATTTGACACCCTTTCCTCAAAGATTCAACACACATGTTCTAGAGAACATCTACTACTAATGACCAATTCTCAAGGATTTTTGGGGTCTCAGGCTTCTAACAGGTCGTACAACACCTGTGCCAAAGTTGAGGGTTTTAAGGGTTTCTTGGTCTCTTCACTATCTTGGTCTCCAACAACACCCCTCCAAGGCTATTCAAACCTTCTTCTTCACAACACCACACCTTCAAACACCCTTCTTGACTCCCTCCAAATGGTAAGTCATGGAACTTGATCCTCTGCTCTTGAGAACTCTTTGTCTGCTGACTGCTCCTAGCCGGGCACTGCCAAGCTCGCCTAGGGCTTTGTCAAACAATTGCTTGCCCTTGCTTGCTAGGCCCCTTCTTGTATATAATTACAAGTTAGGGTATATATTCTTAGAATCCATAGTCCCATGGTGTGTCCACAGTGGAAACAAGATCTACAGCCCCATATGTACAAAGCTCTCCAAACTGGCAGAGCACTGTCAAATGAAAGAACTAAACCAAAATGCACACAAAAACCTTAAAAGAACTATTCTAATGCACACATATGAAGGATAAACACTCAAAAAATAGATGCCCTTGCAAAGATACACTCCAAACTCCAAATATTCACATGACAACAGTCTGAAACAGTGACTGTTATACTCCAGCAGTATTCAGTCTGATATTTCCATACTTTCACCATACATTAATGATGCCAACCCTTGGTTTTAGGTTCCATAGGTATTAAATACCTATCTCTTCAGTATGTGTGTGGTGTTAGGGCTTCTTAGCCACTTAGGTTAGGTTAGGCCATTACAAGGGAAAAGTTGCTTAGCAACTTTTGAAAGTTGCTGACAACTTTTAAGCAACTTTTTGTTGCACAAACAACTTTTCTCTCCTACTTTAAAACCACTATTTTAAGCCCTCCTAAAGCACTCACATGTGCTCAAACATCTACCAATCCTAACCTAAGACTTCAAACCTCATAGCAAAGCACTGCTTTTAGGATGACAACATTCCCTTAATCAGTGTGCCATTCACATTGGAAAGACCAATTGAACTTCTAGGACCTAGCCTAGGCCTAGATACACAAGAATGAGCTAAATCTCTTATTTTAATTACATGCTTCTCTCAGGAAGACTAACACACCAAAAATTTTAAGGTGGGAGCCCTTAGAAGGGTGCTCCTACACCATACTCCCCCTCAGCACAACTAAGGCACTTTGGGGTCAAGAAGAGCCAAGTCAATTCCAAACTTCTTGAACTGTCCTTCCTCAATCCAGGTGGCTTCAGATTCAGGCTGATCCTTCCATTTGATTAGGTGCTCCATGTAAAATTGATGCCTTGTAGTCTTCTTCACTCTAGATTCCAAGACCTTCTCTGCTTTGGCTGGCTTCTTCTTGGGCATTGCATTGGTGTCAATGTCTTGCAGCACCTTTGGTGGAATTGTACCTTGCCGACTGATATCACCTTTGAATCTGATCAGGTCTACAACATTAAACACCGGTGAGATGGCTAAGTCTGTTGGCAAGTCCACTTTGTAGGCATTCTCTCCATATTTGGCTAGAATCTTACATGGGCTTACTCTCCTCATTTGTAGCTTGGTGGGCATGCCCTTTTGCATTCTCGCTTTGTTCAGATGGACCATAACATAGTCCCCAATCTAAAACTATACTTCTTTCCTCTTTTCATCTACTTTAGCTTTGAGTCTTTGAGTGGATTCCATGATGGATTTCTTCACTTTCTCTTGCACCTCCTTGATGGTTTGAGTGAAATCTTCAGCTTGTCCACTCTTCAAATCCATGGAACCTAAGTCTCTTAACTCACACACTCCTCTAGGGTGTCTTCCATAGACTATCTCAAAAGGACTTCTTCCTATGGTCCTATTTACACTGTCATTGTAAGCATATTCAGCCTAAGATATAACAAGATCCCAAGTCTGCCCATACTCCTTTGTCAAACACCTTAGCAAGTTGCCAAGCACCCTATTGATGACTTCAGTCTAGCCATCGGTCTGAGGATGGTATGCTGAACTGAAAGAGAGATTAGTTCCCAACCTTTTCCATAAGGTTTGCCAAAAGTGGCCCATGAACTTGCGATCCCTATCTGACACAATGCTCAAAGGGAGTCCATGGATCCTAACTATCTCCTTGAAGAAGAGATGTGCTACATAGCTTGCATCATGAGTAGTTCTACATGGAATGAAATGACTCATCTTAGAGAACCTATCTACTACAACATAGATGCTATCCATACTTGATTTGGTTTTAGGGAGTCCAACCACAAAGTCCATACTTACACACTTCCAAGGCCTATTTGGAATTGGCAAAGGTTGATAGAGTCCTACATTGCTTGAACCTCCTTTAGCTCTTTGACATACTCCACATTGCTCTACATACCTCCTTACATCCCTTGCTAGCTTAGGCCAAAAATAGTATCTTTGTACTAACTCCAATGTCTTGTTTATGCCAAAATGTCCACTTAGGTTGCCATTATGCTTCTCTTGAATTAAATTTTCCCTCATGGATCCTCTAGGTACACAAAATTGATTACCTTTGAACAACAATCCATTTTGAAGGGTGTAATCTGCAAACTCACCATGGAAATGGTTCTCAAACTCTAGGCACACCTTGTAGGCTTGTGAGAAGTCTTCATCTTCCTCATATAAGTCTTTAAAACCTACTATTCCAATGCTTTGTAGCTGTACTTCTTGGATAGTCAAAAGCTTTCTACTCAAGGCATCTGCTACCTTGTTGACCTGCCCCTTCTTGTGTTTGATTGTGAAGGTAAAGGATTGGAGATACTCCATCCACTTCAAATGCATGTTGCTAAGCTTCTCTTAAGTGTTTAGATAGCTTAAAGCCTGATTATCAGTAAATACAACAAATTCTTTTGGCAAGAGGTTATGCCTCCACTTCTTGAGAGATTGTACCAATGCATACACCTCCAAGTCATAAGCTGAATACTTCTTCTTTGCCTCATTGAGTTTTTCACTAAAGAATGCCATAGGCCTTCCTTCTTGACTCAATACACCCCCTACTGCTACACCACTTGCATCACATTCAATGGTGAACAATTTGTCAAAAGTAGGTAAGAGTAAGATAGGTTTGGTAGCTACCTCTTGCTTCAGTGTTTGAAATGCTTTCTCAGCTACCTCAGTCCATTTGAATTTGGTTTTGAGTCCTCCTTTGATGGTGTCAAACACTGGTGAACATATCCCACTGAAGTTCCTCACAAAATTTCTATAAAATTGTGCCAAGCCATGAAAACATCTAACTTCAGTCCCTGTTTTAGGGGCAGGCCAATTCAATATGGCCTCCACCTTGCTTGGGTCCATTTTTAGAGTACCCTTGGACACCACAAATCCTAAGTAAACCAGCTCTTGCTGCATGAACTCACACTTTTCCAGATTGATGGCTAATTTCTCTTCATGGAGTCTCT
>MU226482.1:63128-77300 GCA_018584345.1 Thuja plicata
CCCTAACCTGCCCACCAAGTCAAGCTAATTCATCTTCCAACATTACAAGATTTGATCTCTAGCTACTATCCCTTACATAGGCTTATAAGGGTCTTCTGAGATTCAACTCCTTTCCCAAGCTCCAACAGAGGGTTTCATGAGTTCCAAGATTTTTTTAGGGCATTTGACACCTTTTCATTGCATTGGCATGGTTGGGTCATCACCTAATTTGAGGGTTGCTTTGTAATTTAGGGCTACAAGGAAGAGGCCTAATTAGCCCTCCTTCTGGTTTTATAGGGAATTTGACACCCTTTCCTCAAAGATTCAACACACATGTTCTAAAGAACATCTACTACTAATGACCCATTCTCAAGGATTTTTGGGGTCTCAGGCTTCCAACAAGCTGTACAACACCTGTGCCAAAGTTGAGGGTTTTAAGGGTTTCTTGGTCTCTTCACTGTCCTGGTCTCCAACAGCACCCCTCCAAGGCTATTCAAACCTTCTCCTTCACAACACCACACCTTCAAACACCCTTCTTGACTCCCTCCAAATGGTAAGTCATTGAACTCGATCCTCTACTCTTGAGAACTCTTTGTCTGCTGATTGCTCCTAGCTGGGCACTGCTAAGCTCGCCTAGGGCTTTGTCAAACAATTGCTAGCCCTTGCTTGCTGGGCCCCTGCTTGTATAGAATTACAAGTTAGGGTCTGTATTCTTAGAATCCATAGTCCCATGGTGTGTCCATGGTGGAAACAAGATCTACAGCCCCATATGTACAAAGCTCTCCAAACTGGCAGAACACTGTCAAATGAAAGAACTAAACCAAAATGCACACAAAAACCTTAAAAGAACTATTCTAATGCACACATATGAAGGATAAACACACACAAAATAGATGCCCTTGCAAAGATACACTCCAAACTCCAAATATTAACATGACAATAGTTTGAAACAATGACTGTTCTACTCCAGCAGTGTTTAGTCTGATATTTCCATACTTTCACCATACATTAATGATGCCAACCCTTGGTTTAGGGTTCCATAGGTCTTAAATACCTATCTCCTCAGTATATGTGTGGTGTTAGGGCTTCTTAGCTGCTTAGGTTAGGTTAGGCCATTACAAGGGAAAAGTTGCTGACAACTTTTAAGCAACTTTTTGTTGCACAAACAACTTTGCTCTCCTACTTTAAAACCACTATTTTAAGCCCTCCTAAAGCACTCACATGTGCTCAAACATCTACCAATCCTAACCTAAGACTTCAAACCTTATAGCAAAGCACTGATTTCAGGATGACAACATTCCCTGAATCAACATGCCATTCACATTGGAAAGACCAAGTAAACTTCTAGGACCTAGCCTAGGCCTAGATACACAAGCATGAGCTAAAGCTCTTATTTTAATTACATGCTTCTCTCAGGAAGACTAACACACCAAAAATGTGAAGGTGGGAGCCCTTAGAAGGGTGCTCCTGCACCACCTCTCTGGGCCTTTTAGTTTCTCTATTTAACTCTTGTGACTGTATAACTGTTGTTTACTACTCTGTTTATGGTTTAAATATTTATAAATATGTATAAATATATTTAAAAAAATGTATAAATATGTGTAAATATCTATAAATGTATATAAATATATTAAAATATGTATAAACCTATATAAATATCCATAAATATTTAGAAATGTGTATAATTGTATATAAATGTGAGTAAATGTGTATAAATTTGTATAAATATTTATTAAAATGTATAAAAGTGTATAAATAAGTTTATATATGTATAAATGTATATAAATGTGTATAAATTTGTAAAAATATTTATTAAAATGTATAAAAGTGTATAAATGTATAAGTGTATACATGTATAAAAGTGTTAAAATGTATAAATGTATAAAAGTGTATTAATGTGTATAATTGAATATAAAAGTGAATAAATGTATAAAAGTGTTTAAATGTATAAAAGTGTATAAAATTCTATAAATGTGTGTAATTGTATATAAATGTGAATAAATGTGTATATAATTGTGAAAAATATTTATTAAAATGTATAAGTGTATAAATATATAAATATTTCTAAATGTGTACAAATAAATAAATATGTATAAATATATAAAAATAGATATAAATATGCGTAAATATGCATAAACAAATATAAATATCTATAAATGTATATAAATATATTTATAAATGTGTATAATTGTGTATTTATATGAAAATATTTGTATAAATATGTATTAAAATGTATAAAAGTACATTGAGAACAGTGGTAACTCATTTGGTCACTAAACTAACTAAATCCAAACAAGACCACAAAATAATAACAATAGATCATATTAAAGATAATGAAGTTTTCTTTCCATCCATGGTGATAGGTTATAAAGTTTACCAATCTAGTCAAGTTAACAATGTCCCTTGTGGTACTATTCATGTTGCCTATCGGATTGTTAAAGATGATCCAATGTATGATTTATGTGAGATGATCAGAAGTCAATTCTTGACAAACATGGAAAGGATAAAGAGAGATAAGGGACAATCATTCAAGTATGATGCCCTACTGGTATGTATGATTTTCTATGTGCAAAACTTCTTCCCTGATAGAGAAAATGTTACATGGTCAAAGGACAAACCAATAGTTATTTAGATAAGTGAATTCATAAAGGAATTAGGTAATAACTTCAATAATGTCACGTGTGGTTATTTCAAAGATTTCCAATTTAAGATGCATAAACAAAAAAGGATTCCAGCTAGCATTATACAAAAGTACAAGAATGATATTTGTTTTCTAGTAGACATTGATTCATGTATTGTGCAAGCTGTGGAACCTAGGACATATTGGCTTCCTCCTATGGGATATGAAGTAGAGGGTGATTTAGTAACTTTAAATGTTGATGAGTTTTTATCAAAGCCCTTAGACAAACAAGCATAGAGATTTGGAACCCATGATGAATCATTTACCAAAATTTAAAAGGAATTGAAGAAATTAATCATTGAAAGGAAAACTAGGAGAATGGTGTCTAACCTAAAGAAGAAGTTTGGAAGTAGTGATGCAGCAACATCCTGCATTGTTGCAACCAAAACTGAAGCTAAGGTGAAGAGAAAATAGAGAAAACCAATTGCTAGTGAAGTTAATTAAGTCTAAAGTAGAATCATAAGGAAGAAAAGTCAAAGCATTTCTACTCAAAATAAAACTTACAAGAGGAAGAAAAAATCCATAGAGGTAAAGGATGTTCAGAATGAAACTGATGAGGATGAGGGAGAAAGGATAAATCAAACAAGGATGCCTCTGAACTGAAAACAAGTGGTGAGACAAAGAAGGCTCCTTCCATTGACGATATTGAAAAAAGGTATTGTGGACAATGGTAGACTTTTTACTGGTGGTAGAAGATACACTTTGAGGAGTGATGAAGACAAGAAGAAGTTAGAAGATGCAATTTTGTATCATTTTTACAAATAAAGTAAAATAATTTAAAATAGTATTAAACAATGTAAAATAGTTTAATATAGTTTGAAATAATTTTAAAAAAATAGTTTAAAATAATGTAAAATAGTTTAAAATTGTATAAATAGTTTAAAATATTTTAAAATAATGTAAAATAGTGTAAAATATTATAAAATAGTTTAAAAAAATAAAAAATTCAAATAATGTGAAATAGTTAAAAATAATGTAAAATAGTGTAAAATAGTTTAAATTAGTGTAAAATGGTTTAAAATAGTGTAAAATAATGTAAAATGACTTAAAATAGTGTAAAATAGTTTTATAATTTATAAAATAGTTTAAAATAATATAAAATAGGTTAAAATAGTTTAATATGATGTAAAATAGGGTAAAATAGTTTAATATTATTTAAAATAGTTTAATATAGGTTAAAATAGTTTAATATGATGTAAAATAGGATAAAATAGTTTAATATAGTGTAGAATAGTGTAAAATAATTTAGAATAGTGTAATCTAGTTTAATAGTATGTAAACTAGTTTAATATAGTGTAAAATAGTTTAAAATATTATAAAATAATGTAAAATAGTATAAAATATTTTAAAATAGTGTAAAATAGTTTAAAATAATTCAGAATAGTGTGAAATAGTTAAAATAATGTAAAAAAGTTTTAAATTTTTTTAAATAGTATAAAACTATTTAAAATAGTGTAAAATAATTTAAAATAGTGTAAAACTAGTCAAAATAGTGTAAAATAATTTAAAATAGTATAAAATAGCGTAAAATAGTTTAAAATAGTGAAAAAATATAAAATATTTTAAAATAGTGTAAAACAATTTAAAAAAATGTAAAATAGTGTAAAATAGTTTAAAATAGTGTAAAATCATATTAAAAAATTTAAAATATTTTAAAATTGTTTAAAATAGTAAAATAATGTGAAATAGTTTAAAATAGTAAAATAATGTGAAATAGTTTAAAATAGTGTAAAATAGTTTTAAAAAATATAAAATAGTATAAAATAGTGTAAAAAAGTATTAAATAATTTAAAATAGTTTGAAATAGTTGAAAATAGTGTAAATTAGTTTAAAATAGTTTGAAATAGTGTAAAATAATTTTTAAAAAAAGTCAAACAATGTAAAACAGTTTAAAATTGTATAAACAGTTTAAAATATTATAAAATAACGTAAAATAGTGTAAAATATTGTAAAATAGTGTAAAATATTGTAAAATAGTTTAAAATAATGTAAAATAGTTTAAAAACATAAAAAATCAAATAATGTATAATACTTAAAAATAATATAAAATACTGTAAAATAATGTAAAATAGTTTAAAATAATGTAAAATAATGTGAAATAGTTTTATAATTATAAAATAGTTTAAAATAATGTAAAATACGTTAAAATATTTTAATATGGTGTAAAATTATGTAAAATAGTTTAATATCATTTAAAATAGTTTAATATAGTGTAGAATAGTGTAAAATAATTTAAATAGTGTAATCTAGTTTAATAGTTTGTAAACTAGTTTAATATAATGTAAAAATAATGTAAAATAGTTTAAAATATTGTAAAATAATGTAAAATATTGTAAAATAGTATAAAATAATTTAAACAATTTAAAATAGTGTAAAATGGTTTAATATAATTCAAAATAGTGTAAAATAGTTAAAAATAATGTATAAAAAAATTTAAAATAGTGTAAAACTATTTAAAATAGTGCAAAATAATTTAAAATAGTATAAAATAGTGTAAAATAGTTTAAAATAGTGTAAAATAATGTAAAATATTTTAAAATAGTATAAAATAATTTAAAATTACGTAAAATAGTATAAAAATATTGTAAAATAGTAATAAATATTTTAAAATAGTAAAATAATGTGAAATAGTTTAAAATAGTCTAAAATAATTTTAAAATATTTAAAATAGTGTAAAATAATTTAAAATAGTTTAAAATAATTTAAAATAGTTTAAAATAGAGTAAATTAGTTTAACAATTTTTTAAAATGGTTTAATATAATGTAAAAAATAGTTTAAAATAATTTTAGAAATTGTAAAATAGTTCCCAGTAATGTAAAATAGGTTAAAATAGTTTAATATAGTGTAAAATAATTTAATATCATTTAAAATAGATTAATATAGTGTAGCATAATATAAAATAGTTTAATATTGTTTAAACTAGCTTAATATAGTGTAAAACTAATTTAAAATAATGGGAAATAGTGTAAAATAATTTAAAATATTTGAAAATAGTGTAAAATAGTTTAAAATAATTTAAAATAGTGTGAAATAGGTAAATCTAATGTAAAATAATTTAAAATAGTGTATAAATTAAATTAAAATTATGTAAAATAATGTAAATTATTTTAAAATAGTGTAAAATAGTTTAAAATAGTGTAAAATAGTGTAAAATAGCTTGAAATAGTTTAAAATAGTATAAAAAAAATTTAAAATATTTTAAAATATCATAAATTTTTTTAAAATAGTATAAAATAATGTGAAATAGTTTTTAAAAGTTAAAAATAGTGTAAAATAATATAAAATAGTATAAAATAGTATAAAATACTTTAAAACAGTATGAAATAATGTAAAATAATTTAAAATAGTTTAAAATATTATAAAATAGTTTAACAATTTTTTAAAATAGTTTAAAATAGTGTAAAATAGTATAAAATAGTATAAAATAATGTAAAATAGAATTAAAGTAGTGTAAAATAGTTTAATATAGTTTAAAATAGTTTAATATAGTGTAAAATAGTGAAATAGTTTAAAAGTGTAAATTAGTTTAATATTTTGTAAAATAATGTAAAATAGTATAAATATTTTAAAATAGTGCAAAATAGTTTAAAATAATTTAAAATAATGTAAAATAGTTTAAAATAATGTAAAATAGTTTAAAATATTATAAAACTATTTAAAATAATGTAAAACAATTTAAAATAGTTTAAAATAATTTAAAATTATGTAAAATAATATAACTTATTTTAAAATAGTGTGAAATAATGTAAAAAAGTTTGAAATAGTTTAAAATAGTGTGAAATGGTATAAAAATTTAAAATATTTTTAAAAAGTTTAAAATTACATAAATTATTTAAAATTGTAAAATAGTATAAAATTATGTAAAATAGTATAAAATAGGTTAAAATAGTGTAAAATAATGTAAAATATTTTAAAATAGTGTAAAATAATTTAAAATAATAAAAAATAGTTTGAAATAGTTTAAAATAGTGTAAAAATAAAAGTTTTAAAAAAAATTTAAATTGTAATAACTTAATATAGTGTAAAATGGTATAAAAAGTTTAAAATAGTTTAAAATAACATAAATTATTTTAAAATAATATAAAATATTATAAAATTATGTAAAATTGCATAAAATAGTATAAAATGGGTTAAAATAGTTTAAAATAGTGTAAAACAATGTAAAATATTTTAAAATAGTGTAAAATAATTTAAAATAATTTAAAATAAATTAAAATAGTGTAAAATAGTTTAAAATAATTTAAAATAGGGTAAATAGGATAAAAAAAGTTTTAGATAATGTATATTATTTTAAAATAGTGTAAACAAATGTGAAATAATTTAAATAGTGTAAAATTATTTTAAAAAGTTAAAATATTATAAAATAGTATAAAATAGTGTAAAATAATTTAAAATAATATAAAATAATTTAAAACAATTTAAAATAATGTAAAATAATATAAAATAGTATAAAAAAGTGTAAAATAGTATAAAATATTTTAATATCATTTAAAATAATTAATATAGTGTATAATAATGTAAAATAGTTTATAATATTGTAAACTATTTTAATAGTGTGAATATAGTATAAAATAGTTTAAAATATTGTAAAATAATTTAAAATAGTTTAAAATAGTGTAAAATAATGTGAAAATGGTTAAAAATAATGTAAAATAGTGTAAAATCATTTAAAATAATGTAAAATAGTTTAAAATAGTGTCAAAATAAATTAAAATAGTGTAAATAATGTAAAATAGTTTAAAATAGTTTAAAATAATGTAAAATAGTATTATTTTTTTTAAAAATAGTTTAAATAATGTCAATTATTTTAAAAGTATAAAATAATGTGAAATAGTTTAAAATAGTGTAAAATAGTCTTAAAAAAATCAAAATAGTGTAAAATAGTATAATATAATTTAAAATAGTTTAAAATAATATAAAATACTTTTAAATAGTTTAAAGTAATGTAAAATAATTTAACAAATTTTTAAAATAGTTTAAAATAGTTTAAAATAATTTAAAATAGTTTAAAATAGTGTAAAAATAGTTTAAAAATATTTTAAAAGTGTAAATTAGTGTATAAAACAATGTAAAAAATAGTTTTACAAATTGTAAAATAGTTCAAAGTAATGTAAAGTAGGTTAAAATAGTTTAATATGGTGTAAAATAGTGTAAACAAATTTAATATCATTTAAAATTGTCTAATATACTGTAAAATAATTTAAAATAGTGTAATCTAATTTAATACTACGTAAACTAGTTTAATATAATATAAAATAGTTTAAAATATACGAAAATAATGTAAAATAGTGCAAAATAATTTAAAATAGTTTGTAACAGTTGAAAATAATATAAAATAGTCAAATATAGTTTAAATAGTGTAAATTAATTTAAAATAGTATAAAATAATGTAAAATAGTTTCAAATAGTGTAAAATAATGTAAATTTTTTTAAAATAGTATAAAATATTTAAAAAATGTAAAATAGTGTAGAATAGTGTGAAATAGTTTAAAATAGTGTAAACTAGTCTAAAAAAAGTTTAAAAATATTTTAAAATTGTTTAAAATAATGTAAAATATTTTAAAATAGTGTAAAATAATGTGAAATAGTGTAAAATAGTATAAAATATTGTAAAATAATTTTAAAATAGTGTTAATTAGTTTTACAAATTATAAAATAGTTCAAAGTAATGTAGAATAGGTTAAAATAGTTTAATATGGTGTAAAATAGTTTAATATAATATATAATAGTGTAAAATAGTTTAAAATAATGTAAAATAGTTTAAAATAGTTCAAAATAATGTAAAATAAGTTTAAATAGTTTAATATGGTATAAAATAGTGTAAAATAGTGTAAAATAGCTTGAAATAGTTTAAAATAGTATAAAGAAAATTTAAAATATTTTAAAATATCATAAAATCTTTTAAAATAGTGTAAAATAATGTGAAATAGTTTAAAATAGTGTAAAATAATTTTTAAAAGTTAAAAATGGTGTAAAATAATATAAAACAGTGTAAAATAATATAAAATACTTTAAAACAATATGAAATAATGTAAAATAATTTAAAATAGTTTAAAATATTACAAAATATTATAAAATAGTTTAACAATTTTTTAAAATAGTATAAAGTAGTATAAAATAATGTAAAATAGAATTAAAGTAGTGTAAAATAGTTTAGTATCGTTTAAAATAGTTTAATATGGTGTAAAACAATGTAAAATAGTTTAAAATAGTGTAAATTAGTTTAATATTTTGTAAAATAGTGTAAAATAGTATAAAATATTTTAAAATAGTGCAAAATAGTTTTAAAAAGTTTAAAATAGTGTGAAATAGTTTAAAATAATGTAAAATAGTTTAAAATATTATAAACTATTTAAAATAATGTAAAACAATTTAAAATAGTTTAAAATAATTTAAAATTATGTAAAATAATATAAAATATTTTAAAATAGTGTAAAATAATTTAAAATTATGTAAAAAAGTTTGAAATAGTGTGAAATGGTATAAAAATTTAAAATATTTTAAAATAGTTTAAACTTACATAAATTATTTAAAAAGTGTAAAATAGTATAAAATTGTGTAAAATAGTATAAAATAGGTTAAAATAGTGTAAAACAATGTAAAATATTTTAAAATAACATAAAATAATTTAAAATAATATTAAATAGTTTGAAATAGTGTAAAAATAAAAGTTTTAAAAAAAGTTTAAATTGAAATAATTTAATATAGTGTAAAATGGTATAAAAAATTTAAAACAATTTAAAATAACATAAATTATTTTAAAATAATGTAAAATAGTATAAAATTATATAAAATATTATAAAATAGTTTAAAATAGTATAAAATAGGTTAAAATAGTTTAAAATAATGTAAAATATTTTAAAATAGTATAAAATAATTTAAAATAAATTAAAATAGAGTAAAATAGTTTAAAATAATTTAACATAGAGTAAAATAGGATAAAAAAAAGTTTAAAATAATGTATATTATTTTAAAATAGTGTAAACAAATGTGAAATAATTTAAATAGTGTAAAATTATTTTAAAAAGTTAAAATATTGTAAAATAGTATAAAATAGCATAAAATAATTTAAAATAATATAAAATAATTTTAAATGGTATGAAATAATGTAAAATAATTTAAAATAGTTTAACAATTTTTTAAAATAATGTAAAATAGTGTAAAATAATATAAAATAGTATAAAAAAATGTAAAATAGTATAAAATATTTTAATATCATCTAAAATAATTTAATATAGTGTATAATAATATAAAATAGTTTACAATATTGTAAACTATTTTAATATAGTGTAAATATAGTATAAAATAGTTTAAAATATTATAAAATAATTTAAAATAGTTTAAAATAGCGTAAAAGAATGTGAAAATAGTTAAAAATAATGTAAAATACTGTAAAATCATTTAAAACAATGTAAAATAGTTTAAAATAGTATAAAATAGTGTGAAATAGATTAAAAATATTGTAAATAATGTAAAATAGTTTAAAATAATGTAAAATAGTATATTTTTTTTTTAAAATAGTTTAAATAATGTTAATTATTTTAAAAGTATAAAATAATGTGAAATAGTTTAAAATAGTGTAAAATAGTCTTAAAAAATTTAAAATATTATAAAATAGTATAATATAATTTAAAATAGATTGAAATAATGTAAAATACTTTAAAATAGTTTAAAATAATCTAAATTATTTTAACAAATTTTTAAAATAGTTTAAAATAATTTAAAATAGTGTAAAATAGTGTATAAAATAGTGTAAATATAATTTAAAAATATTTTAAAAGTGTAAAATAGTGTATAAAATAATGTAAAAAATAGTTTTACAAATTGTAAAATAGTTCAAAGTAATGTAAAATAGGTTAAAATAGTTTAAGATTATGTAAAATAATGGAAACTAATTTAATATCATTTAAAATAGTCTAATATACTATAAAATAATTTAAAATAGTGTAATATAATTTAATACTATGTAAACTAGTTTAATATAATATAAAATAGTTTAAAATATAGGAAAATAATGTAAAATAGTGTAAAATAATTTAAAATAGTATAAAATAATTTAAAATATTTTAAAATAGTTTAAAATAGTTAAAAATAATGTAAAATAGTCAAATATAGTTTAAATAGTGTAAATTAATTTAAAATAGTATAAAATAATGTAAAATAGTTTCAAATAGTGTAAAATAATGTAAACTTTTTAAAAATAGTGTAAAATATTAAAAAAAATGTAAAATAGTGTGAAATAGATTAAAATAGTGTAAACTAATCTAAAAAAAGTTTAAAAATATTTTAAAATAGTTTAAAATAATGTAAAATATTTTAAAATAGTGTAAAATAAGGTGAAATAGTGTAAAATAGTATAAAATATTATAAAATAATTTTAAAATAGTGCTAATTAGTTTTACAAATTATAAAATAGTTCAAAGTAATGTAGAATAGGTTAAAATAGTTTAATATGGTGTAAAATAGTTTAATATAATATATAATAGTGTAAAATAGTTCAAAATAATGTAAAATATTTTAAAATAGTTTAAAATAATGTAAAATAAGTTCAAATAGTTTAATATGGTATAAAATAGTTTAATAGTGTAGAATAGTATAAAATAGTGTAAACATGTTTAATAGTGTGTAAACTACTTTGATGTAGTGTAAACATAGTATAAAATAGTTTAAAATATTATAAAATAATATAAAATAGTGTAAAATAATGTAAAATAGTTTTACAAATTGTAAAATAGTTTAAAGTAATGTAGAATAGGTTAAAATAGTTTAATATGGTGTAAAATAGTTTAATATAATGTATAATAATGTAAAATAGTTTAAAATAGTTCAAAATAATGTAAAATAGTTTAAAATATTATAAAATAAGTTTAATATAATATATAATAGTGTCAAATAGTTTAAAATAATGTAAAATAGTTTAAAATAATGTAAAATAAGTTAAAATAGTTTAATATGGTATAAAATAGTGTAAAATAGTTTAATATCATTTAAAATAGTTTAATATAGTGTAAAATAGTGTAAAATAAGTATAAAATAGTGTAACCATGTTTAATAGTATATAACCTATTTTGATGTAGTGTAAAAAAGTTTAAAATATTATAAAATAATATAAAATAGTGTAAAATAGTTAAAAATAATGTAAAATAGTTAAAAGTGTAAATCTGTTTAAAATAGTATAAAATAATATTAAAAAAGTTTAATATAATGTATAATAGTGTAAAATAGTTTAAAATAGTTTAAAATAATGTAAAATAGTTTAAAATAGTTCAAAATAATGTAAAATATGTTAAAATAGTTTAATATGGTATAAAATAGTGTAAAATAGTTTGATATCATTTAAAATAGTTTAATATAGTGTATAATAGTGTAAAATAGTATAAAATAGTGTAAACATGTTTAATAGTATGTAAACTATTTTGATGTAGTGTAAAAATAGTGTAAAATAATTTAAAATATTATAAAATAATATAAAATAGTGTAAAATAGTTAAAAAATAATGTAAAATAGTTAAAAGTATAAATATGTTTGAAATAGTGTAAAATAGTGTAAACTAATGTGAAATAGTATAAAATATTGTAAAATAGTTTAAAATAGTGTTAAATAATTTTACAAATTGTAAAATAGTTCAAAGTGTTGATGTTTATAGCTTTGATCAGATAAACATAATCATGGATGATAATCTCAATCAATAGAATGATTTATGAATTATATGTATATATATACGACTATACACAATAATAATAATTGAGTTTATTATTATTATTACATATTTTATCATACATACATACATAATTATATTTGGATATTAAATCATAAATCATTATATTAATTTATTCTATGTGGAATAAATAGTCATCTTTATGTTTAACAAAATACAAATTATGTGTAATGTTTGCAATGTTTAATGAAGAGATTTATTGGTGGAGAGACATGTGGAGACATGTCTATCCATCAATATGTCTTCTCACTCATATACATATAATCCAAAATAGATTGATTGAAGGCAAGTACAGAAATAAAATAGTGCAAGCCAATATTACATCGATCTCCATCATAGTTGTTGAGTTGTACTTCAACATGGTATCAGAGTATGTTCAATCTTAGGGATCTTTCGGGTGCTGAGCGGTTCCTATAGTTTGGTTTATGCATCTTCAACTTGGGCCTGCAATCAAAGAATTCAGACGCAATTTTATGCTTACTATAATCGCAACATCCTTATGGGATCAAACATTATATGTTTGATGACTGGCTAGTGCTTTTGCGAGTTGGCATACTTATCCTACAACAACGTGTGCAGACCCACATCATGAGACTTTCTATGGTTTGAGTTATTCTTTCTATGGTCTAAGTTTTTTATCATTGAGAATATTATTGGAGTTGCATAGCGTGACATATTGTGGTGGCAAAACCTGCTTGTGAGGCTTAAGGATTAATGAAAATGAAGGGTCAGTACAGATGAACAAAATGTATTTGCAGACAATATCATCGATCCCTTAATCCCCTGTTTGGGATGAAGTCGATGGAGAAATTGTAAATTTATTTATGTAGGGGTGTGGCACTGCATTTTCTGTCTGTAGAGAAGAAATTCAATTCCTCTGGATCATGCGCAAACAATTCAATATTGGTGATGTTGTGGCTATTTATCAATAGCTTAGATATGTATTTGGTGGATGGTTTACGCTGAGACATTCATGTATTCATGTTGATATAGACTTCATAGCTCGGGCTTCTATGTTCCATGTTTGCAGATCGTCAAAGGTTGATGCGGGATAATTGAGAGTGCAATGATTGGTGTTAACAAGACTTGCAAAGATATGGACAATGGATATTGTTGAATGATCTAAAACCCTAGTCATAAGGTCTTGAGACTAGGAAGATCAGATGAGATAATGGATATTCACCAAGAGCTCCATTATTAACAAAGTATAATACTAACAACAGCAATAGAGATAGTCGAGAGAATGACGAACTCTGCATCAGAGATCGTCCTCCATATTTTTATAAGCTTGTTGATCCGAGTGAAATGGCGGAGTAGTTGCATGCAATGAATCAAGTTTTCAATAGGTGGCAACATATCCAGATTCGGACAAGGAGGAGTTGAGTTGGAATGTTTTTTGTAATGTCGACAGTGGCAAACATTCGAAAGATATTAACCTTTTCACCGTCTCCCCACCTAGTCAGTAGGAGAATAATATCTACACAGCCAATGCAATATATATATATATATATATATATATATTTGCACAAAGGAATAAACTTGTATCAGCGCACAGATTCCTTACATTTGCACCACGTTGATCAGTATGGAACCAAGCTTTGTGTTCAATAGTATTGACACTTTGAGTCCTGCAATTTGATGTTGGAAGACAACAGTACTTGTATCTGTGTGATCTGCAAATCACATAGGTCATAACAGAAGTGATAGATATGAAATAATGAGGAAAGCACATATGCCTTACTATCAATCATTTGTTATGAACTTCATTATCTTGGAGGTGATGTCATGTTGTTC
>MU226483.1:0-10042 GCA_018584345.1 Thuja plicata
CTAAAACCACTCTGTTAAGAGATTTTCACCTGATACAATGATTAGAAAGTCTCAAGTATTGATCCTTCGATATGCACTTTGATGCTGATGACAGATCTCCTCTTTTCAGTATCTCTTCTGATCTTATAATCTGATATACCTTTACTCTGCTGTTCACTGTGTTATGCTCTACTTGATCTCTGCTTTTGATAAAATAACCCTCTGTGCATTTCACATCAAAATGCAGTCACTTTAACAATTTCTCTTCTGCCTCTTGCACACACATACAAAATAGAATTTCAAAGCAATCTAATATATCTATACAGATCTGACAGTGAGATCTAGATCAACGATCAAGATCTGATATCCATGCCTTGATGGTAAAACAATTAATGCTTACAATGAGTCATGAATAGGATAAAACAATTAAATGCATAATTAACTCAGTATAAGAATATTAAATGCACACAATATTGACCCAATAAGCTTATACAAGTCGGCCTGATCACTTATCCTTTAAGTTTGTATCACTCCTGACAAGTATACAAAAAATGTTCTGCTCGGCACTTTGACTGTCTGTTGCTCGACATTTAACATCTCTGTCTTTACTCAACTCAGCAATGTAACTAGGCATACTAAAAATTGCTCGACAATGTTGCTCGACCTTGCATAGTTTTAGCTCGGCCATAGTGATAGCCAACTAAAACTGCCTAATGACTAAGTGTTGGTCACTAATCATCAACAGAACTTAGAGATTAACAATGTATAAACCAAAGGGTATAATTAGGGAAAATGTAATGTCCCCTGTCATGTCGTATCTCATATAATGTCCCTTAGACAACCTAATTTCTGATCTTTCCCAGTATAAAAAGTCTGAGTGGGTCTATGTCACTCTTAAGATTACTATTTGATCACAATCCATAACAAAAAATCTTTCAAATTGTATTATGCCAGTGACTGAAAGAATATATGTATAGAGCTCAAGAAACAGTGAGCAACAAAGAGAAACATGACTTCCAACCTAACACAAACCCTTATTGTAGCAGATAATATAATTAGTAGAGATTATACGATGAATTACTGTATAGTAGATTTGAACTCAGGGAACTCACTCTTGGTCTAAACAAAAATGGAAAAGAAGCAATATAAGCAACGTCTATATTAATACTTTCAAAGCCTTCCTCAACTTTTCAAGAACTATTCTCCACTCACACCTGTACAGAAAGCTCACGATGGGTTCCAAATATAGCATCACAACCGACTGTAAATGAAGTCTTTATGCTTACACCAGTATTCACCCCAAACTATAGTTCTTGCTAAGATTTGAGTTCTGCGTTAACAATTGCACCACTGAATAATTTGATTCATTGAATATTTTTACCAAGCCTTATGTAGTGTCCCTTCTCTTCTGTGATATCCGTCTGTCCCCTAGTAAAATTATTAAAAATAGTGATGTGGGTCTGGAAGAAATAAAAAAGGATATAGCGATCCTAGTAAAATACGATCGAGTCACTTTTCAGCATGGGTTCGAACACCAAATATGCCATTGTACTCTAAAAGTTTCTCTAATTTTTTTTGTTGTATGGTACATTCTTAAATTAGTATCCTAACAATTTTTTTATCATTTTTGACACGTCATTGTACTCTAAATGTTTCTTTAATTTTTTTTTGTATGATACATTATTAAATTAGTATCATAACAATTTTTTATCATTTTTGAAATGCCATTGTACTCTAAAGGTTTTTTCTAATTTTTTTTGTTCTATGGTACATTATTGAATTAGTATCCTAACAAATTTTTATCATTTTTCACACAACATTGTATTCTAAAGGTTTTTCTAATTTTTTGTTGTATCGTACATACTTAAATTACTATCATAACAAGTTTTTATCATTTTTGACACGCCATTGTACTATAAAGGTTTCTCTAATTTTTTTATTGTATGATACATTTTTAAATTAGTATCCTGATACTTTTTTTATCATTTTTGATGCATCATTGTACTCTAAAGGTTTCTCTAATTTTTTTGTTGTATGGTACATTCTTAAATTAGTATTATAACAATTTTTTTTATCATTTTTGACATGTCATTGTACTATAAAAGTTTTTCTAATTATTATGTCCTATGGTACATTTTTAAATTAGTATCCTAATAATTTTTTATCATTTTTGACACGCCATTGTAAATTAAAGGTTTTTCTAATTTTTTTTTTGTATGACACATTGTTAAATTAATATTCTAAATTTTTTTTTTTATCATTTTTGACATGCCATTAAACTCTAAAAGTTTCTCTAATTTTTGTTGTTGTATGATACATTCTTAAATTAGTATTATAACAATTTTTTTTATTATTTTTGACACGTCATTGTACTTTAAAAGTTTCTCTAATTTTTTGCTGTATGGTACATTCTTAAATTAGTATCCTAACAATTTTTAATCATTTTTGACACGTCATTGTACTCTTAAGGTTTCTCTAATTTTTTTTTATATGGTACATTTTTAAATTAGTATTCTAACAATTTTTTTATCATTTTTGACACGCCATTGTACTCAAAAAATTTCTCTAATTTTTTTGTTGTATAATACATTTTTAAATTAGTATCTTAACAATTTTTTGTCATTTTTGACACGCCATTTTACTCTAAAAGTTTTTTTAATTTTTTTGTTGTATGGTAGATTTTTAAATTAATATTCTAACAATTTTTTATCATTTTTGACATGCTATTTTATTCTAAAGGTTTCTCTAATTTTTTTGTTGTATGGTACATTTTAAATTATTACCCTAACAATTTTTTATCATTTTTTACACACCATTGTACTCTAAAGATTTCTCTAATTTTGTTGTTGTATGGTACATTCTTAAATTAGTATCAGAATAATTTTTTTATCATTTTTGACATGCTTTTGTACTATAAAGATTTCTCTAAATTTTTTATTGTATGATATATTTTTAAATTAGTATCTTAACAGTTTTTTTATTATTTTTGACACGTCATTATATTTTAAAAAAATCTCTAATTTTTTTGTTATATGGTAGATTCTTAAATTAGTATTCTAACAATTTTTTATCATTTTTGACACGTCATTGTACTCTAAATGTTTCTCTAATTTTTTTGTTGTATGGTACATTTTTAAATTAGTATCTTAACAGTTGTTTTTTTATTTTTGACACGCCATTATACTCTTAAGGTTTCTCTAATTTTTTTGTTGTGTGGTACATTTTTAAATTAGTATCATAACAAGTTTTTATCATTTTTGACACGTCATTGTATTATAAAGATTTCTCTAATTTTTTTGTTGTGTGGTACATTCTTAAATTAGTATCATAATAATTTTTTATCATTTTTGACACGTCATTGTACTATAAAAGTTTCTTTAATTTTTTTGTTGTGTGGTACATTCTTAAATTAGTATCCTAACAATTT
Organism: Thuja plicata; assembly: GCA_018584345.1. Lineage (NCBI taxonomy): Eukaryota > Viridiplantae > Streptophyta > Pinopsida > Cupressales > Cupressaceae > Thuja > Thuja plicata. Next base: position 3,407 of record MU226483.1, read on the forward strand.
TTATCATTTTTGACACGCTATTGTACTTTAAAGATTTTTCTAATTTTTTGGTTATGTGGTACATTCTTAAATTAGTATCCTAACAATTTTTTAATCATTTTAGACACGTCATTGTACTTTAAAAGTTTCTGTAATTTTTTTGTTGTGTTGTACATTCTTAAATTAGTATCCTAATAATTTTTATTATTTTTGACATGTCATTGTACTATAAAGGTTTTTCTAATTTTTTTGTTGTGTGGGTACAATTTTAAATTAGTATCCTAACCATATTTTATCATTTTTTGACATGTCATTGTACTATAATTTTTTTTTTTATAAATTTTTTTTGTTGTGTGGTGAATTATTAAATTAGTATCCTAACAATTTTTTATCATTTTTGACATGTCATTGTACTCTAAATATTTTTTAAATTTTTTTAACTGTGGTATATTATTAAATTAGTATCCTAACAATTTATTATCATTTTCACACGCCATTGTACTCTAAAGGTTTCTTTAATTTTTTTATTGTGTGGTACATTCTTAAATTAGTATCCTAACAATTTATTATCATTTTTGACACGCCATTGTACTCTAAAGGTTTTTTTAATTTTTGTTGTTGTGTGATACATTGTTAAATTAGTATCCTAACATTTTTTTATCATTTTTGACACATTATACTCTAAAGGTTTCTCTAATTTTTTTGTTCTGTGGTATATTTTTAAATTAATATCCTAACAATTTTTTTATCATTTTTGACACGCCATAAAAACAAGTAAAGGTGAAAAAAAATATTAATTGAGCGACAAGCCAGGGGAAGAGACAACATAAGTAGACGCATGGGGGTTACAAAAGCCATTGTAATTTCTTGAAACCATAAGCAGGTAATTCAAACACAAAAAAACTCACCTTCTTGAGTTCTTTAGAAAAATAACAAAGAAAAATGGAGGATATACAGAATGTCATTCGAGAAATACCAACCACAAGACATGAAATCTTAATGGAAGAGCCGCCAAGGGTAGAGAAGAAAGAGGACGAGCATGAAAGCTCAAGGGAAGAGCGAACAAGTGAGATAATGCCAAGCGTAAAGCAAGAACAATCAAACATTCATAAAATCTCAATCTCAAATAAAGAGACTGAAAATGAGAGTATGCATTCTCACCTAACTTTCAAATTTTAGTTTTTTCATGTATAGACCAAAGGGTATAATTAGGGAAGATGTAATGTCCCCTGTCACGTCGTATCCCATATAATGTCCCTTAGACAGTCTAATTTATGATCTTGCCCAATATAGAAAATTTGAGTGGGTCTATGTCACTCTTAAGATTATTATCTGACCACAATCTATAACCAATTTTTTTTCAAATTGTATAATGCCAGCGAGTGAAATAATATATGTATAGAGCTCAAAAAATAGTGAGCAGCAAAGAGAAACACGACTTCCAACCTAACACAAATTCTTATTGCAACAGATAATAGAATTAGTAGAGATTATACGGTGAATTACTGTATAGTAGATTTGAACTCAGGGAACTCACGCCTGGTCTAAACAAAAGTGGAAAAGCAACAATATAAGCAACGTCTATATTATTCCTTTCAAAACCTTCCTCAACTTTCCTCGAACTATTTTCTACTCACGGCTGCACAGAAAGCTCACGATGGGTTCCAAATACAACATCCCAACCGACTGTAGATGAAGTCTTTATCCTCAAACAAATATTCACCCCAAACTATAGTCCTTGCTAAGATTTGAGTTTTGCGTTAACAATTGCACCACTAAACAATTTGATTCACTGAATATTTTTACCAAGCCTCATGCGGTGTCCCTTCTTTTCTTTGATATCCGTTTGTCGATTAGTAAAAGTATTAGAAAATAGTGACGTGGGTCTAGAAGAAAGAAAATAGGATATAACAATCCTAGTAAAATGTGATCGAGTCCCTTTTTAGCATATGTTCGAACACCAAACACGCCATTGTACTTTAAAGATTTTTTTAATTTTTTTTTGTTGTATGGTACATTCTTAAATTAGTATCCTAACAATTTTTTATCATTTTTGACACATCATTGTACTCTAAAGGTTTCTCAATTTTTTTTTTGTATGATACAATCTTAAATTAGTATGCTAACAATTTTTTATCATTTTTGAAATGTCATTATATTCTAAAGGTTTCTCTAATTTTTTTTGTTCTATGGTACATTCTTAAATTAGTATCTTAACAATTTTTTATAATTTTTGACACGCCATTGTACTTTAAAGGTTTTTTTTCTAATTTTTTTGTTGTATGGTACATTCTTAAATTAGTATCCTAACAATTTTTTATCATTTTTGACACGCCATTGTACTCTAAAGGTTTCTCTAATTTTTTTGCTGTATGGTACATTCTTAAATTAGTATCCTAACAATTTTTTATCATTTTTGACATGCCATTGTACTCTAAAAATTTTCTCTTTTTTTTGTTGTATGGTACATTCTTAAATTAGTATTCTAACAAATCTTTATCATTTTTGACATGTCACTGTACTCTAAAGGTTTCTCTAATTTCTTTGTCCTATAGTACATTATTAAATTAGTATCTTAACAATTTTTTTATCATTTTTGACACGCCATTGTAATCTAAAGATTTATTTAATTTTTTTTTTTGTATGACACATTCTTAAATTAGTATCCTAAAATTTATTTTATCATTTTTAACCCGCCATTAAACTCTAAAGGTTTCTCTAATTTTTTTGTTGTATGATATATTCTTAAATTAGTATCCTAACAATTTTTTTTATTTTTTTTGACACGTCATTGTATTCTAAAAATTTCTCTAATATTTTATTGTATGGTACATTCTTAAATTAGTATCCTAACATTTTTTTATCATTTTTGACACATCATTGTATTCTAAAGGTTTTTCTAATTTTTTTGTTGTATGGTACATTCTTAAATTAGTATTCTAACAATTTTTTATCATTTTTGACACGCCATTGTACTCTAAAGGTTTCTCTAATTTTTTTGTTGTATGGTACATTTTTAAATTAGTATCTTAACAATTTTTTATTATTTTTGACACGCCATTTTACTTTAAGTTTTTCTAATTTTTTTGTTGCATGGTAAATTCTTAAATTAGTATCCTAACAATTTTTTTATCATTTTTGACACACTGTTATACTCTAAAGGTTTCTATAATTTTTTTGTTGTATGGTACATTCTTAAACTAGTATCCTAACAATTTTTTACCATTTTTGACACATTATTGTATTTTAAAAGTTTCTCTAATTTTTTTGTTGTGTGGTACATTCTTAAATTAGTATCATAACAAATTTTTATCATTTTTGACACGCCATTGTATTATAAAGGTTTCTATAATTTTTTATTGTGTGGTACAATTTTAAATTAGTATCATAACAATTTTTTTATCATTTTTGACATGTCATTGTACTATAAAGGTTTCTTTAATATTTTTGTTGTGTAGTACATTCTTAAATTAGTATCCTAACAATTTTTTATCATTTTTGACACACCATTGTATCCTAAAGGTTTTTCTAATTTTTTGGTTGTGCAGTACATTGTTAAATTAGTATCCTAATATTTTTTTATCATTTTGGAGGCGCTATTGTACTTTAAAGGTTTCTCTAATTTTTTTTGTTGTGTGGTACATTCTTAAATTAGTATCCTAACAATTTTTTATCATTTTTGAAACGACATTATACTCTAAAAGTTTCTATAATTTTTTTTGTTTTGTGGTACAATTTTAAATTAGTATTCTAACAATTTTTTATCATTTTTGACACGTCATTATACTCTAAAGGTTTTTTAATTTTTTTGTTGTGTGGTAAATTATTAAATTAGTATTCTAACAATTTTTTATTATTTTTGATACGCCATTGTATTATAAAGGTTTCTTTATTTTTTTATTGTGTGGTATATTATTAAATTAGTATCCTAACAATTTTTTATCATTTTTGACACGCCATTGTACTTTAAAGGTTTCTTTAATTTTTTTGTTATGTGGTACATTCTTAAATTAGTATTCTAACCATTTTTTTATCATTTTTGACATGCCATTATATTCTAAATGTTTTTCTAATTTTTTGGTTGTGGTACATTCTTAAATTAGTATCCTAATATTTTTTCTATCATTTTTGACATGTCATTGTACTTTAAATGTTTCTCTATTTTTTTTGTTGTGTGGTATATTCTTAAATTAGTATCCTAACAATTTTTTATCATTTTTGACATGCCATTATACTGTAAAGATTTTTTTAATTTTTTTGTTTTGTGGTACAATCTTAAAATTAGTATCTTAACAAATTTTTTTATCATTTTTGACACACCATTGTACTCTAAAGGTTTCTCTAATTCTTTTGTTGTATGGTACATTCTTAAATTAGTATCCTAACAATTTTTTTATCATTTTTGACATGTCATTGTACTCTAAAGGTTTCTCTAATTTTTTTGTTGTATGATAGATTATTAAATTAGTACCCTATCAATTTTTTTTATCATTTTTGGGTTTCTTCAAGACAACAAAAGAATAAAAGAGATATTTTTACAGAGATAGGAGTCAAAATAGTGTTTGTCTCAGGCATAATAATGATAGATATTGGAATAATTTTTACTTTAACCAATGGTACAAGGGACAAAGATTATCTTCATGTTAACATCTTTCTCTTAATTGACTTTTTGGCTGCTTTTATTTCTCTGGCAATGACATCCATTCTGTTACCAGCTTTAGAAGCAGACGATCAAACCAGACTCGATACACTCAAATTTTCCAGCAAAGAAATATGGTGTGTCAACGCATTGTTCCTCATAGGACTAATGCAAGAAGCTCACTTATTTATGCCAAAACATTTTTATTGGATTGCATTAGCTGTATGTTCACCAGTTTTGATTGCATTTGGTATTTTGTATATGTGGAATGTTCAGAGGAAGCGTCTAAGTTGGGCAAAAGTAAAATATGTAATGGTGAAATTAGGGCCAAAAAATTTGCTGGCCAAATTATAGCTTCGAAGACACAAGGCGTAATAATGTTTTACTGGGATTGCTGAATGTAATCATCGTATGTTTTCATAGTGGTTTTGCCAATTTGAAAACTATGTGAAACCGTTATCTCCTATGGTCCTTGAAAATTATTCTATTAAAGTTAGATTTTTGACATTTATTCCTAAATTATGGTTGGTTTCTCTTTCTTTTCCTAGCGGTTTTTTAATTTTATGTTTTAAAAAATATGCTAATAATGTAGACGATCTCTCCTCAATGCAGTAAATAGAAAATGAGGGTGAAAAAAATAATGAATGTGAATTAATTTCATAATGGATTTTTTTTTTTTAATATAACCAGGTAATGGTAAAGGAATCATAATAGTACATAAAAAACCACTTACAACACATTCAGGACGTATGTGTATGTAATAATGTCATATAGTTTGACAAATGTTGGTGCTACATATCAACTAACAATGAATATTGTGTTTCAAGATTTGATTGATATAATATTAGTAGTACATCACGATGATTTAACTTTCTTTTCTAAGAAGATCGAAGATCATTTTCTTCATCTTGAGAAAGTATTTGTTAAAGCCCTTGAATATGGGATTTTGTTAAATCCAGGAGTTATAATATTTTTTTTTATTGAAGGTAAGTTGTTGCGACATATTGTCTCAACAGTAGTTATAATAGATCCAAAAAGGGTAAGTTCCATTAACAAAATCCCTATCCCCAAAATAGTTAAAGCAATCCAATATTTTTTAGGCAAAATAATTTTGTTAGAAGATTTATCTCTAATTTTTCAAAGATTGTCAAACCTATCTCAAGGATACTTAAGAAAGGAGAAAAGATTGATTGGACACCTGAGATAATTGAGGATTTTTTGGCCCTAAAAAGAGAAACCAAGGAGGCACCTATCCTGAAATCCCTAGATTTTGATAAACCTTTTCATATTTTCTCATTTTCCTCATTACATACTATTGCTTTCATTATTTAACAAAAGAATAATGAAGGTTTTGAGTAGCATGTGACATTTTTTAGCAAGTCTCTCTAGGTCGTTGAACTAAAGTATGAAATGAAATACAAACATGCTCATGCATTGATGAAAGTATGAAATGGAAAAAAAATATTTGTATGCATTGATGAAGGATATCAAGAACAAAACTTATTTGGTAGGAGCTAAGTTTTTTGCTTATGCTCCTAATTTTGTTTTTAAGGACAAATTTATTTCAGACGAAGGTAATAGGAACAAGGCACAGTTGGATAAAAAATATCCAACAATTTAACATAGAGATTCAAATTAAAAATTGGTTAGAGGAAAAGGATTGACAAATTCAATGATAGAGGCCAATTTGGAGGCATCTCAAGTGAACACATCATCAAGTAATGATTACCCTTTTTGTAGCTTATGTTAGAGTAATTTAGCAATTGCTCTTTAGTGCTTAAGTTTCACTTAGGCAGTTTCAGTTAGTCTTAGGAAAGTTTCTATTTTCCTAGCAGTTGCCCGTTTAGGGTTTCGACATCCTTTATAAGGATTGTCCTCTTTGTATTTCATAAAGGAGTTTGTAAATCATTTATTGTTGAATATAGAATATCATTTTCTGTCAACATGTGTTTGCACTCTCTGGCCTATCGGCCGCCATAGCTTCGAATCCTTCTCTCTTCTGTCTGTTTCATTCTGTC
>MU226483.1:10142-24893 GCA_018584345.1 Thuja plicata
TCTTGCTCTATTCTTTCTGCTTTATGTTTTGGGTACCTGATCAGGCCTAGTTGCCGGGACCCTTCTTTCCTGCTTTCTGCAGTAGTTTAGCAGTTTTTGCTTCTCCCTAAGTTACACTTAAGGGGGGGTGTTAGAGTAATTTAGCAATTGCTCTTTAGTGCTTAAGTTTCACTTAGGCAGTTTCAGTTAGTCTTAGGAAAGTTTCTATTTTCCTAGCAGTTGCCCGTTTAGGGTTTCGACATCCTTTATAAGGATTGTCCTCTTTGTATTTCATAAGGGAGTTGTAAATCATTTCATTGTTGATAATATAGAAATCATTTCTGTCAACATGCATTTGCATTCTCTGGCCTATCGGCCGCTATAGCTTCGGATCCTTCTCTCTTCTGTCTTCTTCATTCTCGTAGCAGTTGTTTTGCATGCAGGTGTTTCTTGGGTAGATTGCGTATCAGCAATCTCAACAGCTTACATCACACTCCATGTAATGAAAATATTTTCTATTATTTGCAACATGTAAAATGTCTAGATGAGTTGAATGCAATAAAAAAAGGCCTTTGAAATTAAAATCTTTGAAATATGTGTTCATTGTTGTGCATCTATAGATGGTGTTTTATTATTTTTCTTGGATAAGTTTCAGGATGAGAGGGTGTTAAGTGAGATGCCTAGGGGTGTATGTGGATGAAATTATTGGCCTACATTGTTTGTTCACACCCATAAGTATGTAATAAAATGTGAAGCCTATTGAAAATTAGATGGTAAATTAAAATATTTTGGTGCATTTTCATTAAGGTTATTTTAAGTTGAAGCTCCATTCAATAAATGGGGAGTTGATTTCACTGTAAATTTTTTTAAAAAGTCAAGTAGTGGATACAAATGGATTGTGGTAGAAATAGATTACTTTACCAAATGGATAGAGGTCATACCAACAAGGAAATCCAAAATAAAAGTACTCATGGATTTTCTTATGGATCATATTGTTACCAGATTTGGTGTTCCTTCTAAGTTGGTAATGGATTATGCCATGTATTTCAAATGTGAAAAATTAGTAAAGTTTTGTGATACTTATGGGATAAATATTGCATACCCATACCCATACCATCCACAATAAATTGATCAAGCTAAATCTAGCAATAAAATTTTGATGAAAAGCATTAAGAGGACACTAGAGAAAAATAAAAAATGCATGAGATTTCAAGCTTAGATTAGCACAATGGGCTGATAAAATAATTAAAAAGAAGGCCAAAACCCCCATTTAAACTTGTATATGGTGCTCAAGCTAGAATGCCCATAAATAATCTCTTGCTTGTTTATATTTTATCCAAGAAGAATAAGTTGACATCCATAAGACCATGGAAGATAGAGTGGTGCAATTGACAGAATTTGATGAAATCAAGGTTGAAGATCAAAGGAAAAATGCTAATATACAACAACTAGTGAAATACTTATTTGATAAAATAACCACAAAGAGAAATTTTAAGGTAGATGATTAAATCTTGGTGTGGATGAAAGAGTACAAAACAAGTGAAAATATGGAAAAATTGAATCCTTGTAGATGGGTCCATTTTTTATAACAAATATACATGGTGAGAATTCATAATTCTTGAAAAATACGAATGGTGAAAATCAAGAACAACCAGTGCATGGATAATTTTTGAAGTTGTTCTTTTCATGAACATCATATCCATGCACATTGGGGTCTGTAAATATGTAAATACTTTTAGGTCTTAGTTTTCTTCAATTGTGTGGTGTGTTAGGATTTTATTATGTTCTCCCAAAAATATCTTTGATTCTCGTATCGAACTCACGTTCAACCATCCCCAAATAGAACCACTATTGGGGCAATAATTTTTGAAAATTTCTTGAATCCTTTTCTTGCCTTGTTATTCTAAAAAATGTTAGGGTTTTTCAAAATATGTTTGTGTGTCAAGTTTGGTCACTTTACCTAGACCAACCAATGATTGCCCATATTAGTAATAAATTATATCTATAAACTCCTTGTATTCACTAACCCCCTAAGCTAGGAAAGGTTCTCACACCTACCCCATGGCATTTAGTCTTGGAGAGAATTAGCCAAAAAGTTTATTGCTCACTTCCATCATAACATCAAATGCAAGGTTAGCATCAAGGACCTCTACGATATTAAGAAAAAAGATGGAGAATTCTTTGTTAAATTCTTACAAAGGTGGAGGAACACTACAAACAAAATAATGTATGATGTTTCCTAACAAGATCTCATATGTGAGGCCTCACCCCGACCCATCACAGTTTTACTACTCGATCACACTTTGATACTTTATATTTTGATACATTGATACACTTTTTGATTATCCTGACAGAGACTCGAGATATTATGTTATGATGATGATTATATTGTGTGGATTACATTTTGATATAGATTAGACCTAGAAAAGGTAGTTGATTTTGATTATATATGTTTAGATAAGTGAACTGATGAGGAGATCGAATCATGATTAGACTTGATTATTTCATGGATGTTATGTCATGATGATTATGAAATTATTATGTTTTAAACATTTCTGTATGAAAAATTTCAATTAGGAATTTAATTCTTCTATTGATTAATGTTGCTAATTATAAATTGAAAATGTATATTGCATGTGATTTTATTATCTTAGACTACTGATGCTCGAGTTTAGTGTGCAAAAAAGAGAACCATGGAATTATTCAAAGAATCAGGGCTAAACACATGTGAATTGAGTAAGCCAAGGTTTAATCCAATAAGGGGTTGAAACCTCATTTTAAACGTAATCTGAATGTGTGTTAATAGTTTAAAACTCATGTTGTTGTTTGGACATGTCATTGTGAATGTGATATATATTTTGTCTTGGTGTCACTTGACACTTGTGTTGTCCATGTGGATGGTGACATGTAAAATTAGGGCTTGGGAAAGAATCACCAAACCTTATAGGATGTTATATTAATCCTACTTTCTTATAGATGTCTTGTAGGGATTACATCAAGTTGGAACTCGGATTTGAATTTTAGGGGTACTTTGGAGGGGTCAAAAGTGATCATAGAGTGTATTTTAGCCAAAATTAGTTAACCCTAAGGGGTACCTTGGGTTAGGGATAATTTTTACCTATGGAGTAAACCTAGATCACCATTATGGCTCTCCAAAATGCCTACCTTTCAAAAGTGGTGAAAATAAAGATGGCCACATGCATTTAACTTGTCCCACACTCCTTACCAAACTCACAATTAAGAGGGGAGACAAGAGGAAAGATAAAAGGACTAGAGGGCATGTCTCATTAATTTCTAGGTCTTGAGTACACTTCTAGGGGTTTTTTTAGAGGATAGAGAGAAACTTAGTGGGTGTTCACCCACTCTCCAATTTTGGAGACAACTAGGGTTGGAGGAAGAAAATGAAAAAGGATAAGAGCTTCTACTCAACCACATTCTTGCCATTTTTCTTAGACTAAGGTTGGTGGATTCTTGCCATGGAGGAATTCTCTTACATTTAAGCTTTGCATGTTATTGTTTAAATGAATATGTAATTCTTGTATGGTGTTCATATATGTAGACTTGTAAAGTGTTGTTATATGTAGATGTTGATGTTATGTGTTGGGTTGGGGATGCATTCAAACTTTGTTTCATCTCTTGCTCTTTTGGATTTAGGAGTATTATTCATGAGAGTTTAGGGAATTACTCACCTTTTGGAAAGGGAAGAAATGGCCTTGGGTGAAGGGGTTAGTTGGGCTCTCCATTGTAGTGAGTCTCTTCTCTTGGAGAAGAGGTATAATTTCATGGAGTATGGGCTCCGTGAAGCCATGTGATAAATACTATTTTGGTATATAAATGACCAAATGTGTATATAGAAGGAATGTCATTTTGGCCTTGGAAAGGCATGGAAGAAAACACTTGATGAGAAATTTGGAAATGTAATGGCATTCTCCTCCTTAGAAAAGCCCACCTTCACCTTACTTCAATGGGTTTAGAAAACCCATTTGTGAAACCTTGATTGAGAGTAAATTATTGTGTTGTGCATATATGTTAGTTGTAAAAATTGGAATGTGTTACCTTGTTTAGTCTTGGTTCTCTAAGCTCGGGGGTGGTCTCTTTGAGGCCTTGGTTGGGAGGTGAGCTTCCCATGGTTCCCTTCATATTTTTTACAAGTTTTTAAAATCAAGTTGGATGTGGAAAAGTTTGGGAGGAGTCCTCATTTTGGTATATTTTTGAAAAAGCAACTTTAAGGTTGCATGATTACTCCTTGTGTTGAGGATCATTGTTGTTAGGTGTTGCAAGTCCATTGTGTAAGCTTGTTGAGCAAAATGTGAAAAACTCTCATTTCTTTTGTAATGATATTCATAGCATGTAAACCTTGTGAACGGTTAAATCTTGAAACCTCTAATGTATGTGACTTTAAATTTCCAAGTCAAGAACACTACATGTTTCCTTTGAAATTTTATCTCAATTAGATCAATACCTCATCTTTAAAATAATTGTATTTCCAATCCTTAAAAAGAAGAGATTAGCTTACTAACTATGGTAAGTCAAAGAAATTAATATATTAATGAAAATAATCACCTAATATTAATAATCAAATTCTAGTTGTATAATGTTTAGCAAACAAAAAAATAATCAAATTCATGCATGTATCTACAAAAAAAAAGAAATCAACGATGTTAATGTGTAGAAACTACAACCAAATCTACCATGTCATTTTTTAGAATGTAGAGCAAAAATCTCTTTGAAAAATGTATGGGGAGGGATTTAATTCTATCTCCTTACACAGAGAATATTCTCTAAAGATTCCATCTTTAAAACACCTTTATTACCCCTTTAAACACTCCTTTTAATTACCCTTTTTATGCTAATGAATAGTATTTTGATTGGGAAGGCTTAATGTTCTTCACCCATTTTCATGGGCCCCACAATAATCTCCCCCCTTACCTTTCTTCTCCCCATGTGAAATTTGGGTTGACACGATAATCATTACCCAAAATTAAACCCTTCCCCCTTTCGTTGCAGATTGAGTCTGACATAGGGATTAATGTACTTCCCTAGGACAAAGGGTTTTAACATAGTTTAAATATTAAGATAAGTGTTTTGGACCCTACCTCAACCTTAGAGGATTTCATATGCTCCTTTCTCCTTGGTTTTAATGCCACCTTTCCTCCTCATTCAAATTATATTTGTTGACTTCACCAAATTGGATGGGAGACTTTGCAGTGGCCCCACCATCCTTGTTCCACGTGATTTCCTTGGCTAAGGCTATTCTCCCTCCAAGAAAAATTTGTAGGTTATTAGAGGTTTTGAGATTTCACACCCCCCTCCACTTGGCAAGTGGGCCATGGGGAATGGGGATAGGATGTGATAGCTTGATAGGCTAAGAAGGATAGGGTGATAGGTTGATAGGTAGGTGGGTAGGTTAGATTATAGCTAGTTAATAGGTAGTTAGTTGCTAATTTATAGATTTAATAACATAATTATATTTAATCAAGTATTGAACAATTTATTAAAATATTGTTCTACTCTATCCTTTAGATACATAATTAAAATGGATTATTATATTTAGATAGATTAAGTTAGTTAAATAGATTTAATTCTTATTTATGTTATTTGAATTATGTAGCCTCATTTAATAGATATACTTTCTATTTAAATTATGTAGTTTAAATACTAGATTTAAAACCTTAGTTTGTATGTGAAATATATAGAATTGCTAATATGTTATAGATTTAATTTCTTGTTGTTTTATTAAAATCATGTAATTTTGCTTAGATATAGTTTATTTAATTGTGTAGTTAATTATTGATTAATAGATGTAGTTTTTATGTAAAAAAAAAATTTGTATGTGTGTTTTTCCCTAGTTTTGGGCATGACATCATAGTCATGTTCATTGAAAATATGATCGTAGATATGTCATTTACCACAAAATTGCAGCTTGCTCCAAACTTCAAAAAACTCATCGAATGATGAGTTTGATGCGAGAAAAACCTAGTCAAGATAGTTATCCTTGCAGACCCTACGCAAACGAACACATACAAAAATACAATGGACAAAGCCAAGTGGTGGAATAATAACAAAAATGTCACTAATTATGGTGTCATTAACATTAAAACAATCAACTATGCTCAACCCAAGATTTCACTACAACGAGCATGAGTGACAAATCAGAAACCTATGGTGAACACTTAGCAAGTAAACACCCAAAATAAAATACCAACTGTTCAAGCAGAAGTTGTGTCCAACAACCAACACAATGCGCAATGCCCACAAAGGTTTTCCTTTCCTAAACATGACTACACACCATTAGGAGAGTCGATAGAGTCAACCTTGAAAAAGCTGATTCAAATCAATACTATCACTTTGCCCAAAATCAGATAATATGAACATGGTGTTGTGGAACCCAAGTGGTGGATTGATAATGACTTTTGTGAATATCATCGGGTAAAAGGACACAAGAGACTCAACTGCTACCGATTGAATAATGCCATACAAGATTTAATTGACACGGGGTTATCAATGTCACAAATGCCCAATCCAAGGGTACAATCGATCATACAATCTTCAATGATACATTCTATGATCATAACAAAGGGAAAACCTCCTTGTCTAGTGGATAGTCTAAACAAGTGAATGACACCTATGCTAAAGCTGATAGCACTAGCAATTGCATTAATCCTTCAAATAGCCGTGTGGCTACAAAAATTATCAGAGTTCCAAATGCCAAATGTGTTGTCACAATGATTCATTCTAAAGTTATCTTGAAAGGAGTTCCTTCCACTTTAGCTACACTAGCTAATCCTCCAAAAGCCTCCGATCCACAAACTATCCTAGTGGATCAGCTAAAGTGCACACCTATCAAGATCTCCATGTTTGACCTCTTGTGCATATCCCTGTAGCATAAGCAAGCTCTGGATCAAGCCATTCAAAATGCATTTATCCCATGGTATATAACTCCAGAGAATTTTCAAACCATGGTAAATTACAGTGCTGCCAACAAGAACACTACCTTTACTAACCATGACATGCCGCTGCACAAACCTTTGCAGAATGATCCCCTGCATATTCTTATCCAAGTTCACAAACACACAATCTGAAGAGTCCTCATTGATGGTGGAGCCAGGTTAAACATATGTACTCTGAAAGTAAAAAAACCTTGGGTTATTCCAAATCTAGAATTGATGTCACCAGGAGGATAAATATTAGGGCATATGAAGAGGAAGAAAGATCATCAAAAGGTATCCTCATGCTACCATTTAGAATAGGCCTAGTCATAAAGAACACCCCATTTCAAATCCTAGACCTAGATTTTGGATATAACATGTTACTAGGAAGGCCATGGATCTATGAGATGCAAGCTATCCCCTCAACTTATCACCAGTGCATCAAGTTCCCATACCAAGGGATAGAGATAACCATTGAAGGAGATCCAAAATTGTTCCAATACTGCAACACCATAAGAAGTAGTACAAATAATCAAGTGCCTTCAAATCAGGATGTAAGCACTCCTTCTGCCTCTAATTCTATTCCCATAGACACACCAAGAAAGGCATGGAAGATATCAATCATGGAAAAAGGGTGTGGTGAGTATAGATATGAGGACGCTTTTACCATCACCAACATGCCTCAAAATCCCAAATCATATGGCATACCCCAACCAGTGACAAAACCTAAAACTCCAGAAGAAGTTCTATTCAAATGCCCACCAACCACATTTGTCAAGTGGGGGGACAAAGTTGAAGATAACCCTTTCAATCTGGATATCAACACTTGGTTGTATAAAGACCTGCAAGAAACACCTTAAGCACATATACCTTTGTTAAAATATGGAGTCATTTTCACTATGTTGTAGAAATTTGGATATGATGGGACGACTAGTCTGGGGGAAAGACAACAAGGCTTAATGGAACTATCTTTATTGCCAACCTAGATAAATAAAAGAGGGTTAGGATATGGAAAAAATAGAACCAATACTACCATCTAAGATATACCAATAGACCAAGAGAAAATTGTAGAATTAAACCAGGGGAAAATGTAGAACATGCCCTAATCAGCAGTATACTCCACCGGTTATTTCCATAAGAAGTGGAAACCTCTTATTCCCAATTGAACCTTAATCAAACTATCTAGGATGATGCAGAAAGTGAGACATCTAACGAGCATTATAAAATGATCGATTCCTACCAGTACGAGTGGTTATCCCTCCATAATTCTGAGCCAACCATCCCACACTATTCCCCTCAGTCTGTCAGTATTATACACCTTGAAGATATGTTTGACCAAATGACCATAGAAGACCAACCATGTATCGATAAACATATTGATAATAATTCCTTAAGTGGTGTGTCCACATCCCATTCTCACTTTTTTATAACTATTACTATGGTCACATTTATCCAAGAAGAGTTATCCCCCCACAAGGAGCTTTGTCTAGTCTACCCTGAACTAATATAATGGGACCAACAAGGACAACCTGATATAGATATTTTTGAGAATGATGAAGTCATCATAGACTTCATGGGACTGCAAGAAGGTATGCCATCAGAGGAACACAAAGTAGGCTTCTCTATTAACCTGGATAGATCATCCTATTTTGGGGAGGAAGCTCCACTTTCAAGTCAAAAAAGAAAAAGAAAAAAGAAAAAAGTACAGTTAGTAAGTGAAAACCGCAAGGCGCTTTCTAACAATAAAAATGAGAAAAAATAATAAAAGACGTATCTTCTGGTGAAAACCTCTCTGAGGTGCCAGAGGATGGAAAGATAGAACTCCTCCCCTTAATAGAAGAAATTTCAGCACTACTAGCAGAGGAAATAAAGGAAGTCAATATCAGGGATGAAAAGACCCCTAAGAACATCTATCTAGAAAAATATATTTCACCAAAGGAAAAATAACAATTCATTAGTTTCTTCAAGGAAAGACAAATCAACTTCGCATGGTCTTACGCAGACATGCCAGGCTTGGATCTAAAGCTAGTGCTACATCATCTGCCACTGTTACCCAATGCAAAACTTGTTAAACAAAGATTGCAAAAGATGCATCTGCATATTTCTTTACATGCAAAGAAGAATTCAAGAAACTCCTAGACGCAGAATTCATAAGACCAATTCCATATGTGGATTGGATATCTAATCTAGTACCAGTAACCAAACATAATGGTTAGATCTGTATATGTATGGATTTCAAAGATTTGAAAAAAGCTTGTCCCAAGGATGACTTTCCTTTACCAAACATTGAAATGATAGTAGACCTAACAGCAGGGCACCAAATGTTATCACTCATGGATGAATTCTCTAGATATAAAAAATCAAGATTGCAATAGAAGACCAACACAAGAGGACATTCACATGTTCCTAGAGCACTTACTACTAGAACGTAATGCCATTTGGTCTTAAAAATGTAGGACCAACTTATCAAAGAGAAATGACCACGATCTTCCACAATCTAATTCATAAAATAATGGAGGACTATTTCGATGACATACTAGCCAAATCAATACTTGGGGAAGCTCACCTATAAGTTTTGGGACCAATATTTGATCAAATGCAAGAGTACAAGGTCAAACTAAATCTAAAGAAGTATGCATTCAGGGTTACTGCTGGAAAGCTTCTGGGATTCATTGTATCACATAGAGGAATCAAAGTGGACCCGAAAAAGGTCAAGGCCATTCTTGACATGTCACCACCAAAAAATCAAAGGAATCTAAGGGGTCTACAAGGAAGACTTCAATCTATCAGGTGATTCATCATCCAACTAGCAGACAAGTGTCACCCATTCTAGCACCTACTACATAAATATGTGACCTTTATATGGATAGAACAATGCGAGAAAGTGTTTCAAACCTTCAAGGATTATCTATTAAAGTCTCTTATATTGGTGTCACCCATTCAAGGTATGCCACTCCTCTTATATATCTCAGCAACTGAGTCAACACTAGGAGTTCTTTTGGCACAACATGATGACAAGGGCAAGGAGAGAGCCATTTTCTACCTCAACAAAACTTTGGTGGGATACAAGCTAAATTACTCAATAATTGAAAATTCTTGTCTCGTAGTTGTCTTTGCTTCCCATAAGTTATGACATTACATGCTGAGTCATCAAACAAAGCTAAAAGCACACATTGATCCATTGAAGTACTTATTGAGTAAAGAAGCACTAATAGGTTGACTCGCCAAATGGGTGATGATCTTAAGTGAATTTTACTTAGAGTACATGGATCAAAAGGCTATAAAAGGATAGGTAATTATGGACCAACTAGTAGTGGCACCAATAAAAGATCATCAGCCTATAGTGTCCAACTTTCCAGATGAGTCCATTCTCATAGTACAACATGCAATAGAGGTTTGACAACTATTCGTTGATGGGTCATACACAAACCATGGTGCAAAAGAAGGGATAGTACTCATTACTCCAAATAATGATGCAATTCCTAAGTCTCTCTGACTTAACTTTCCATGCACGAATAACATAGCAGAGTATGAAGCTCTAGTCATTGGATTGAAGACAGCTATACAGTGGAGGATAAAGAACCTAAAATTCTATGGTGGTTCCCTATTGGTTTTCATCCAAGTAAACAATGACTACATGAAAAAATATGAGAAACTGATCCCATATAGAGAGTTGATGGACAAGCTATGGGCTTCTTTTCATTTCATTATATTTGAACAAGTTCCAAGAGTTCAAAAAAAAGAAGTGGATGTGATGGCTACAATAGCATCCTTGATCGACATGCTGGGTAACGAAACCAATTTCCATTTTTTGGTAGAACAATTAATGATACCAGCATATCAAGCTTTAATAAAAGAGTCAACATGTGTCCTTGTTGGTCCTGATTCCCCCTAGTACTATGAAATATACAATTACCTCCAAAATAGTATCCTACCACCCAACCTATCTAGGAACCAAAAGAAGTCCCTCATCCACCAAGCCTCTAGGTACACCCTTCTCGCTAGTACTCTATATAGAATAAATCTAGATGGAACACTTTTACAATGTCTCACTTCCATAGAATCCAAAAGAGCCTTGCACAAGGTACATGAGGGGATTTGTGAGGCCTACGCAGGTGGCAATATCTTGGCAAAGAAGATCATGATAATGGGATACTACTAGACCACAACAGAGACAAATGCTAACAAATATGTGCAAAGGTGCCGACAATGTTAGATTCATGGATATCTTATCCATGCACCATCTCAAGAGCTCAACCCATCACTTCATCGTGGCCATTTTATAAATGGGGATTTGACTTAGTGGGTAAGATTAAACCAACCTCTTCTAATGGTTACAAGTAAATCATTGTAGAAGTAGAGTACTTCACCAAATTAGTGGAAGCCATTCCTCTCACCTACATCACTAGTAAACAAATCTCCATATTCATACTAAACAACATCATCTGTCGATATGGAATCCCTCAAACAAACTCATAGATCATGATACACCTTTTCAAAATTAAGATGTTGAATACCTCTGTGACAAGTTCCAGATAAAGAAATGTTTCTCTTCAGTCTACTATCCCCAAGGGAATGGGCAAGCAAACACCACTAACAAAAATATCATGAAGATCTTAAAGAAAACAATCAATGAATCAGGGTGAGACTGGCATTTGCAGCTCAGTCCCACACTATGGGCATATAGAACTAGTATGAGAACCCCTATAGGAGAAACTCCATTCTCATTAGTATATGGATCAGAGGTGGTCATACCCCTCAAAGTTGAAATCCCATCCCTTAGAATCTCACTGAATAACATGAATTTAGATGAAGACTATAGAGTAGCAAGACTCAATAAAATAGAATTGTTGGATGAGAGAAGATAGAATTCAGTAAATCACTTATAAGGCTATAAGAATTACCTTAGAACAAACTATCACAAGAAGGTCAGACCATAAACCTTTGAGGTAGGAGATCTTGTCCTTGTGGAGAATCAAAAGAACCAAGCAGAAAGGGTTAAACCAAGAAAGTTTGAACCTAATTGGTTAGGATCCTATGTCATCATAGCATCATGCAATAGTGAGGCATATCAATTGGAAAATCAAGAAGGAGATCAGATCCCTGGTTACATCAACATGCACCTAAAGAGGATCTATGCCTAAGGCCCCGTGGCCAAGGGAATATATCTAAAATCCAAAAAATATAAAAAAAATCAAAAAATATAAAAGGTTACCTTGGTGAAAACCTGGAAAATAGGCACCTTGGCGACAACAAAAAAATTCAAAAAAAGAGAAAGGTAAAGAGAAATAGAATCACTCTCTCAGTGAAAACCTGGAAAATAGGCACTATTAGGCAGGTATGTTGGTGAAAACATGGTAAATAGGCACCAAGTATTCAAATCCTACTTCGCCATTAAGGAGCTCTAAAAGACTAAAGCTTGTGCTTCTCGCTTGCAAGATTGAGTGCCCAAGCTATTTTCAAAAGTGAAATCCCCTTTGAGAATCATGCTTATCCATGGTTTGTACTACTCCACTAGACTAGGGGGCAATTCTAAAAGTCCTGAAAAATCCCTCAAAATCTTAAAAACTCATCAAAAAATCCTAAAAACAGCAAAATGTCCTAATAAAATCAATCATTATAAACAAACCAAATATTGCAAAATCTCAGCAACAAAATCAACCTTGTTATCAACAATCAAATCAATCAATCAATCAATCAAACTATCAATTATATTATACAGTGATGGATATACTCAAAACCAGATAAATCGGTCTTATATGAGTCATCCATTTCTAAAATTAGACACAATCAAGCATCATAAAATCAAGCAATCAAAGAATAGTAAAATGTTGACTAGGTCAGTCATTTCAGTTAGTTGTCAGTCTATCTTTTGCGATTATGTTCTTACGCTACTCAAGACTACCACTGAGTGATGAGAGTAATATGATGGATCATGATATTTTTTTCTTTGATTGTTGTTTCTGGACTATTTCAATTCTATTCTGGGGCAATGATGATTTAGGATAAATGAGGTACGAGATGTCACACATATGGCAGCCACGCATTTCCACGATCTAAGCTTAAGCTTGGAAAAGAATTGGACAATCCTTTTCTATTATCTTCTTGTTGCTACCAATAAAATCATAGCAGTATCCAAATGATCTATATCTGGGTGCATTGGATTTTTTATCCTTGTTATTTATTTTTGGGTTATTCAGAGATCATAGTGGTATCCAGATGGTCAATATCTAGGTGCATTTAGTTCTCTTTCTTTTCAAAATCAGAGATCATAGCGGTATCTAGATGATCAATATATGCGTGCATTTGGTTCTCTTTCTTTTCAATTTCTCTACTCCTTGTGGTTATTAGAGATCATTGCGGTATCTAGATGGTCAAATATATCTGGGTGCATTAGATGCTCTTCCTTTTTATAATAAGATGCAATGATGAACAAAATTGGAAAACATGACAGCGACTTGGGTTCACCATCCTATCTATCAGTCCAATCTATTAATCGATTCCAGAGATAACTTCCCACTAACTTTATTCTAACTAACACATGCATTTACTTAGATATTTTGTGCATAGTAGATTGCATTCATTTTTTTCATAAAAACAAAAAGAAAGGAAAGCATGTGAATACATAGTGATCAATAATCAAAGGCATCCATTAAACATCATCATATAAATGCATTCATAAAAACCATCCTGCATACATATGTCATTATCATAGGAAAGTAAAGATCATACATCTAAGAGTCTTCATAATAGAATCACATCACATGCATTTCATCACAAAGAATCATCATATAGAACCAAACATATAAAAAGTAAAACTACACATCATATATAATCATAAAGCTGCATCTCATATATAGATCTCAATATTTGAGTACAAATGAATGGTCGAAAGTTTGACAAAAGAAGGTGATCAACATAAATGTCTATAAATATCAATATATCAGGGATATGAATCATCAGTACAACATTAGAATATATCAGTGCACCATCACTACAAAAATGGTACAAAAAATACACAATGGATCAGATGACAAGAGTATCAACAAGTGCTACCCCTACCCTCGCCACTAGGTGGATGGGGGGGTAGCATATTAGGTCCTAGCCTCTGTTGTTGTAGAGGATCTTTGATCACACCACTACTCTGAGACCTCTATGGTCTACTCAATCTATGGGAAGTAGTATAACTAGGTACTCACTACGCGGAAGGAACAATGTCCTCATAGTGTCGATGCTAGTAATCTATTTCTCTGTAAGCCTCACACCCAGATCTCCAAAATATATCAAGAAAATCTCAATGGGACACATATTGTATGCCATAAATAAAGGCTCTGACCTATATGTGAGCCTATCTCTCCCTATATTCAGCAGCTGTGACTCTCCCCTCAAAGGTGATAGCACGTGCCTCTACCACTACTAACTGCCGCCGAAGACCTGTAACCTCCAGAGTAAGCCTCTCTATCTTCAACACATCATTATATTTTCTACCCATGGCCACATCCATATAACCCTCCCCTCCCCTCCCTCTCAATCCCTCCTCCCTCATGCCTTGCACTACCCAAGAGTTCCCCTCACCGTTCTCACTCCCGCTAGTACTACTGCCAGTACTGCTACTACCAGTGGAGGAGCTAGACCCTACTTCCTCAATATCAACCTCCTCAATCTCCACCTCCCCAGTCTCCAACTCTTCCATCTCCACATCTATCCTCTTCTCATCTCTTGGATCCCCCCTCTCCTCAACCCTCTCTGCCAAGATATCTCTTGTACACTATCGCACTCTCCTAACTAGCTGAGGTGCTCCCTCATCCTATATCCTCTCCTCCTCCTCTAGTATAACACTCAA
>MU226483.1:24993-45125 GCA_018584345.1 Thuja plicata
CATATATATATACATATATATATATATACATATATATATATATATATGTATATATATATATATATATATGTAAGATAGTTTATTTATCCAAAGTATAATTGTGTTCAAAAGTAAGTATATAGTGGACACACATGCGAATGGTAGATTGATTAAGATTGCAGAAGTATACAATACAACAGAGTCTCATCTATCACATTTGGGTGAGTAGTTATATTCAGAAGGATCTCATTCAGAAAATCATAGTTGCACAAAGCAGATCATCGACTAGTTCATTTTAACAGGTGGATCAGCAAAATCCTCAACCAGGTGGACCTAACAGTCCTTTTTCTAAATATCTTAACAGAGTTACATACTTATTGTATTTTACTAAATATTTTAACAAGGTGGAGCTAACAATCCTTTTTATGCTCCTAATAGGGCATACCATCAGAAGTGGTCAATGTAAGCTCTAACATGATAAATTTATACTATAGTACTAAATCTTGTGGGTATCATCCCCACCCCATTTTTAATTTCTATTTGGAAGGTTTCTGGGTAACCAAATATTGTGTCATGTGTTATGTATGATTATTTCCTTTCAGTTCTATGCATGCAAATAGATTAGATAATCTAATTGTGGATAAAGAAGATTAAGTTTTATTGGTTCCCGATTCACCCCCCCTCTCAGTCACTGTGCATATAATATATTTCCAACAATTGGTATCAGAGAAGTGGTTCTCTTATCAGAAGCCTAATAGCTTGAGCAAAGATCAGAGGCAATGGAAACATATAGACTAGAGAAAGCCATTGATAATGAAAACATAGATCTTAAAGTGGCCATGGATAAAATCAAGAAACTTAAGGATCAACTATCTATTTCCCTGAAAAGAAGAAAATAATTAGCAGTGCAAATGAATGACAAAAGTTACATAGAAGAAAGAATTGAAGAATTTTGAAAAGATAGAATTTTTGAATAATATGATGTAGCCATTGAAGACTTATTTACAAAGAATCTCACTTTACGTAAAGAAGTCAGAAAGTTGAAGAGAGAATAGGAAATTCATTCTATCAGAATATGTGAAGTCATTGAACTAAAGAACAATGTAGAAGATGATAGATATATGGCACAAGAAGATAAAATACTGTTGAGTACAAGATTAGAGGAAAAAGAAAATGAAATCCATCACTTATCACTTCAGAAAGAAGATTTGGAAAGTCAACTCAATAATGCAAAACAAGAAGTTATCAATCTAAGGATAGAAAATGAAAGACTGCAGAATGATCTCAATACTAAAAAACAAACAAATGAAAGTATAAAGAATTCACAAGAAAGCATGGATCAGACAATATAATTTAGGCATCATGGATAGACTAGATAAGGTTATACTGAACAAGGTGAATCCTCACAGCAAGGAGCTCAAAAGAACAACATACCTACTTGCAAACATTGTGGTAAGTTAGGGCATACATCAAATAAATGTTGGAGCAATGGGAAGTCAAAGTTTAATGGTAAATGCTATATTTTCAACAAACATGGACATAGAGAAAGTGAATGTACCGAGAAACCTAAGTTGGAAGGAAAATGTTTCAAGTGTAACAAACAAGGTCAAAGATCTTCCGAGTGCAGAACTAAGAAGTGGAATCCTGTTGAACAATTAGCCAAGGAAATTTTTGGTTGGATTACAATGCATGGTACAGATGTTGTCATTATGGTGAATATGGGCACATTAGTACAATTTGTATAAAGACTCACTTCAGAAAAAGTGATTCTACTAAGATATGTTATGTGTGCAAAAAACTCAGTCATCTAAGTAAGAATTGTATGAACAGAGAAAAAGATGATATTGGTTTTGAGAAAGTAAAAGCTAAAGTTTTTGAAATAAAAACTTGAATGAGCCAACAATGGGTAAGGAAGTATCCTAAAAATTTAGATCAAAGAAATGAAGGATCTAATGGCACCCAAAATAGTGAGTTGGGTGGATCTACCCTCACATAATAGAAATGCAAGGAAATGACTAGAATTGTGCATACAAGCCATCATACATCAGTTCCAGATGAGCTAGAAAGTCCAAATCCACATATTGATGCATGAGGAAATATTATATTTCTACTTGATTCAGAATCTTAGTTGCACCCGAGCTACTCTAGCTTAACCGAGCTGAGTCAGGTTGTATAGTCTAGAAGTTGGGAAGTTAGTTTTAACCGAGCTTTCGAGTAAATTATTGGAGAACTACTTGAGAAATGCCAGCTACTATGTATAGAGAATTTAATGAAATACTCTAACAGTTAAAAATATCTTATAAATGATGAATTGGAAAGGTTATTGTTTACAAAGATTCCAGTTTACAGAGAAATTCAAAGCCCTTAGTGATTCAGAGTGAATTTGTGATTAAAAGCAAAGTTTGTTCAATTCTTGAGCATTAAGTAATCTACATCGAGTAGCAAGGTTAAGAAAGGATTAAAAATGTTGGTTAGAAATGCTATCTGTGATCCTCTAGAGTTTAAGCTTCATCCAACAATTGTAGAGGAGATAGATCCGTTGGGAGCTCACTCCCTAATTCCTCTGAAGGTGTTACTAGTTAATGATATCTGAAGCTTCTATCACTGCAACATCCAGGAGCTTGGAACCATAGAGGTGAATCAAGCATATGATGCATTGTGTGTAGATGGGAGTTTGAAGCCCGAGCAGAAGCACATTGATAAAAAGGGTTTAACACACATCCTTCATATGTCAAGGAATTACCAGATCAAATGGATGAGATATGTTCTTGTTAGTAATAACTGAGAAGCAGGGGGGGTGAATTAGTGACCTCAAAAATATTTGAATTAATCAACCCAAAATACTCTAGTTATCAGAATGCTTTGTTAAACCTTATTTTTTATGTTTACCAAATATCAGTCTTTTAATTTACCAAAAAATAGTAAAATACTTAGAGTATACCAATCAATCTAGATTAGCTATGTGTAATGAAAAACACTAAAGTAATGACTCATAAACACATTGACACATGGAGTTTTAACATGGAAACCCTATTAAGGGAAAAACCACTTGGGACCGGTAACCCAAAATTTTCACTCTTCTAAAGTGAGCTCGGTGAAGAGCCAACCCTTTTAAAGGTTACAAACACACTGTTAGGTGTGACCTTTTTAGAGGATGTAAAAGATTAGTTTGTCACTTGATATTGGGCATCTCTATGCTACCTTCCTTGATCAAACACTCTCTTGGCCTGTCAATAGGTATCTGACATCTCATGCTATCTTCATGATCAAACTTTTTGATACTCCTTGGGATGTATCTCAATATAGAAAGGATCTTTAAATACTGCTTGGTTAAGAGACTTTCTGAATCAATGGTTAAATTGAAATAGTATGATCAGTTCACATATACAACTTATATTTTTAGATTTTTAGATCTATTGTAAGCTCATAAAACCAATCTGATCAATATATCTTTTCAATACCGTTGCTCCACTTTTGTTCTGCTCGGTGATGCTATGATCTATTGTCAGTGTCTACAAAAGTCTTTAGCTTTTTCCTCAGCTTAATTGATCAGGACTGTATGAAGTTGTTCTTCATTAGTTTCTCTCCAGCATCCTCTTTTTCATTCACTCTCCTTTTTCAAAATGAATTAAAGTGTCTCTTTATAGACATGATATCACCATTTCTAGGTTCTTGATTTTATTGATCTTGATGTGATCCACAATTCTTTCCAATTAGATTTAGAGAAAAACTCTTGTTTTATCTCACAGAGATATTCTTTCCAACTAAAAAAAAAATTTAAATCCTTTACTTATCTTTGGCATTATCTTGTCGATGAAAACAATGGTAACTACCAGTTAAGTCTATATTTAGCTCTTCCAGCTAGATATTTTGTTATTTTTGAACTCCAGTTAATTCAATGTTTTAACTCTTGTTAGCTTTGGTCAACACTCTAGTTCTCCTCAGGCTTCTCTGTCGGGGTTCTCTATCCTTCAGGCTTGTCTGTCCATCGGGTTACACTACAATATTGGCCATTGGGTATGCTTGTGATTCTTCTCCTCGGGTTCTTTTCTCGAGCATCACTGTGACTTTACTTTCGGTGATCTCTGTCTGTCGGGTTCCACTAGCCGTCGGTTTTTTTAGTTACTAAGTGAATTCTTGTCTTTTATGCATTACTGAAAGCATAATATTTATCTCTCTGATTCTCTAAAGTCTTTGACACTTTGAATATAACTAATTAGATTATATCAAGTTTACATCAATGACAATACAATCCATTAACTGATTTAATGTCTTGCATTATCTTTCTGCATTTTGGTGATGAACTTAACATCTTCAAACATTCAATCAATTACATGTCATCAATCTCACCCTTTGGCATTGACGGCAACACACTACATTATCATAATATACTATCACTAATACAATATGAAATATAACAATTTCATCAATCTTTCCTATTGTAACTATTACAAATGTCTGGCTCTCGGTAATCTCAAAAGCTTGGATTTGTTTCTTGCAGAGTGATTTTCTTCAATATTTAATCCCTTTATTGGATAGATGTAGCATCATATTTCTCTATTCTG
Organism: Thuja plicata; assembly: GCA_018584345.1. Taxonomy (NCBI): domain Eukaryota; kingdom Viridiplantae; phylum Streptophyta; class Pinopsida; order Cupressales; family Cupressaceae; genus Thuja; species Thuja plicata. The sequence goes on from MU226483.1 coordinate 29,538, forward strand.
ATATGTGTTATATCTTGACTGTTCCTCTTCTTGATAATCTCTTTTATCTTTGAAAACATTGAGTCATCTCTCCCTTTGTGTGTATTTGATTCCTTCTATTACTACTCTCCCTTTGATGGATACTTCATATGTAATCAATCTCTCCCTTTGGATAATGATATAATCTCTCCTTTATACTGATGATATTTTCTCTCCCTCTTGATATCTTGATAATGAGATAATCTCTCCCTTTGAAAACAATGCCAAACAATTTTCTTCTATATAATCTTCCATCCTTTTTAAAATACATTCCTTGAATTTCCCTATCCATAAACAATACATTGACTCTTGTGTTCGGTGCAAATTTGTACCTTGCTATGTACAGATGTATCTATTGCTATCCATTTCTATGTTTGCATCAACATGAATGATCTTCAAGCTTGGTATAGGTTGATGCAACCTTCTAGTCAGCTTATTGACCACTAGACAAGGGTTGTACCCCTAGTCTTTGTCTCAGGTACTCAAATGTATCTTTCGGTAATGGCTTGGTGAATATATCAACTAATTGTTCCTTTGATTGAACATATTCTAGTATCACCTCCTTTGCTTGCACTTTTTCTCTCAGATAGTAATACTTGATAGCAATATGCTTAGTCTTAGCATGCATGACTAGATTCTTAGAAATGTTAATTGCACCAGTATTATCACAGTAGATAATTACCAGTTCAAGAACCTTCATATTCATACCTTCTAGTAACTATTTGATCCATGCAATATTGGAGTGATTTGCAGTAGCAGCCACATATTCTTCTTCTGCAGGAGACTGGGAGATGCATCCTTGCTTCTTTCTGATCCATGTGACAAGTCTATCACCCATGAAGAATACTCCTCCAGTTGTGCTCTTTCAGTCATCAATGTTTCCAGCCCAATCAGCATCTGTATAGACTTGTAGCTCAAATTTTCCTTCTCTTTTATACCATAAGCCATAGTCCTCAGTGTTCTTTAGATATCTCATAATTCTCTCATTAGATTTTTTTTCTTTTATTAGCTTGCATCCGGTAGCCATAGGTGTTCCAACTAGTTTGGAATCTTCCATCTTGAATATCTTCAGCACTTCCTTGATGTATTTGGACTGAGTGATATATATGTCTACATTTTGTTGAAAAATCTATAGACCAAGAAAGAATTTGATCTCCCCAAACATAGAAATTTCAAATTCTTCTCTCATTTCATTATCAAAGGATTTGCATAACATTTCATTTCCCCCAAAAATGATATCATCAACAAAAATTTCAGCAATCAGAATATTACAATCAATATCTTCTTTTAAGTATAGATTGCTATTTTCACTTGTTCTTAATAATTCAATGCTAAGGAGATAAGAGTGAAGTCTTTCATACCAGTCTCTAGGTGCTTTATTCAGTCCATACAAGGCTTTATGTAGTCTACATACCATGTTTCTCTTGTCTAGATCAACAAACCCTCCTGGTTGCTCAATGTATACCTCTTCTTCAAGTATTCCATTTAAGAATGCAGATTTGACATCCATCTGGTATACCTTGAATCCTTTGATTACAACATAAGAAAGTAAGGTTTTAACTCCTTCTAGTCTAGCAATAGGTGTAAAGGTTTCACCATAATAAATACCTTCTTCTTGTGCATATCCCTTGCATACTAATCTTGCTTTGTTTCTAGTGACTTCTCCACTCTCATTCATCTTGTTTCTGAATATCCATTTGGTACCGATGACATTCTTGTCATCTAGTCTCAGTACTAGTGTCCGTGTATTGTTATTCTCAATCTGTTCTATTTCTTCATTCATAGCACTGACCCATTCCTCATTTTCAAGTACAATATTAACAGATTTAGGCTCAAAATTACAAAGTAAACATTTGGTTTTAGTGACTTACTTCTTGTACTCATTCCAACCTTCTTTTCTCCTATGATTTCATTCTGTGCATGATGTCTTCTGACATACTTGGAAATTTTTGGTTTAGCTTTGTGTTTATCATTCTAATCAGCTTCTTGACCTTCATTCTGATCTCCATCACTCAAAACATCATCTTGAGGATTTTCCTAATTTTTGGTAATTGCAGCCTGATGCTCGGGTATAATGTACTATTTCTCAGGAGTGACACACTATTGCTCAGGAGTGACACATTGTTTCTCGGGTAGAGTGTCAAGTTCTGTATAAACAAATCTGTTGTATTCCTCTGGTTCTCTTCTTCTTTCCTTATGATTCTTTTCTACAAATTTATCTATTTTCACATTTGCACTTTCAATGATTTTGTTAGATGACTTGTTAAGACATCTATAAGCCTTGCTTTTGGTTGAATACCCTAGGAAGATACCTTCTTCACTTTTGGAGTCAAGTTTTCTATTTCTATCATCCTTCAAAATATAACATTGACTACCAAAGATTTTGAAGTAACTTACATAGGGTGTATGACCATACCAAAGCTCATAAGGTGTCCTCTTTGTGTCCTTCTTCAATTGTACTATGTTTAATGTGTAGACATTAGTACTGATAGCTTCCCTCCAGAGATTTTGAGTGATTCTATTCTCAATTATCAATGTTCTTGCAGAGTCAACAATTAATCTATTTCTCCTCTCAACAATTCCATTTTGTTGTGGTGTTCTTGGTGCAGATACCTGTCTTTTAATTCCATGCTCATTGCAATAGTTAGTGAATTCATCTGAAGTGAATTCCCCTCCTCTATCTGACGTTAAGCATTTCAATCTCTTATCACTTTATTTTTCTACCATAGCCTTATACCATTTAAACATCTTGAATGCTTTTGATTTCTTTTTTAAAAACATTACTGTCATCATTCTAGAATAATCATCAACAAAGAGAATAAAGTACCTATCTCCATAGTAACTCTTTGTCCTCATAGGTCCACATAGATTAGTATGGACTAATTCTAGAATTGAATTAGATTTATGGGATTTACTCTTGAAACTAGACTTTTTCATCTTACCTTTTTGACAATTCTTGCACATTATATGCTCGGGCTTAGTCATGCTTGGTAAGCCTCTAACATTCCTATTTGTTGCATATCTTTATCATATTGTCAAAGTTCACATGAAATAATATTTTATGCCACAACCATATGTCTTCATTTCTAGTCATTAAACAAGTGGTGTTAATGTCATCAAGATAGAAAAGGTTACCTTTTGTCTGCTCAAGGGTTCTGATCAATCTTTCTGATTCATTGAAGATTTTTGCCTTCTTATTTTCAAATGCTACTGTGTGACCTAAATTGTTCAGCTATAAAACACTTAATAGATTATAATTCAGTCCTTTTACCCAGTAAGCATTTTCACATTTGACCAGTTTATACAACATTATAGTTCCTTTACCTTCAACTGGATAAGGTGTGTCATTACCCATTCTTACTGAACCACAATTATAGTATTCAAAAGTCTCAAACTTTTTCTTATCACCGGTCATGTGGTGAGTGTAGCCACTATCTATGATCCATACATCATTCTTACTAACTTTAGATATGAGTGTAGTTTCATACCTTTCTTCTTTTTCTGAGTCATCCTTCATGGCTAAAAATACCATCTCAATGTCTTCTTCAGATTCAGTGTCAGTGTCATCAATTTTGTTCTCAGCTAGGTAACAAGCTTTCTTCCCTTTGTCCTTGTAGTCTTGAGTGTCTCTCTTGTTAGATTGTTGGTTGCTTTGGTAATCTATGTTATCACCTCTATCAAACTTCTTCTCATATGATTTGTTATTACTTCTGTCATCTTTTCTTTTGTTAGGACTTCTTGCAGAAAAGTGTCCAACCTCTTTACAATTAAAACATTCAAGTGGTAATTTACCTTTGTATTTACCTTTGCCTCTCTACAATCGTCTTGCCATTAGTGCTTCAATCTCAACAAGTCCTTGATCCTCATTATCACTTTCACTATCATTTCTAATAACATGTCTATGATTTGAATTTCTTATTTTCAAAGAAGATTTGAATGTAGATTCTATAGATGGTAAGACACTGTTATCAAAGTTATTCATCTCAAATGAAATTAGTCTACCAATTAGACTATCTAGAGTAACTGTATTATTTGCAACTACTCTCATTTCTTGAATAGAAGAAACTCTAATAACATATACAAGCACTAAGGTTCTTAAGATTTTACTTACCACTGCTCCTCTTCAAGTGTACCTCCAACTCCTCAGATAGCATTGACTACCTCTTTGATTCTGCAGCTATACTGAGTGATAGTTTCTCCTTTCATCCTTAGGTCATCAAACCTCCCTCTTAGTCTTTCTACCTTGGCTCTTAGTACATTAGCATCTCCTCCATAGAATAGCTTCAACTTATCCCACATTTTCTTAGCAGAGGTGTAGGTTTTGACATCTTGAAACTTAGCATTGGAGAGTGATGAGGCAAGTTCTATCATCATGTAATTATGCTCATGATTTTCTCTTAATTTATCAAGAGTGTGAGGTCCTATAGGCAACACATATTTAGTATCTAAGTATTGAAAAAAATCATTTCTAATACCTGATAAGTGGATTCTTATTCCGCTTTTCCATGATGCAAAGTTGTCTTTATTCAACTTGGGCACATCTTGTCTGTTCATCTTGTGATCTTTTGCTTGAACTATTAAACTCCCTTTCTCAGCGCACAAGCTCTGATACCAATTGTTAGTACAAACTGAGAGGGGGGGGGGTGAATCAATGGCCTAAAAAATATTCCAATTAATCAACCCAAAAACTCAGTACCACAATATTAAGCCTCTAGTTATTTTAAGTCCTATAAGATGAATGCCTCCAAATATACTTATCAAATTACTACTGCTCGGAATGCTTTATTAAACCTTATTCTGTATGTTTACCGAATAATAGTCTTTTAATTTACTGAAAAATAGTAAATTACTTAGAGTATACCGATCAATCCAGATTATCTATGTGTAATGAAAAACACTAAAGTAATGACTCATAAACACATTGACACATGGATTTTTAATGTGGAAACCCTATTAAGGAAAAAACCACTTGGGACCGGTAACCCAAAATTTTCACTCTTCTAAAGTGAGCTCGATGAAGAGCCAACCTTGTTATAGATTACAAACACACTGTTAGGTGTGACCTTGTTAGAGGATTTAAAAGATTAGTTTGTCACTTGATATCGGGCATCTCTATGCTACCTTCCTTGATCAAACACTCTCTTGGCTTGTCAATAGGTATATGTTATCTCATGCTATCTTTATGATCAAAATTTTTGATAATCCTTGGGATGTATCTAAATATAGAAAGGATATTTAAATCCTTCTTGGTTAAGAGACTTTCTGAATCAATGGTTAAATTGAAACAATATAATCTGTTCACATATACAACTTATAGTTGCAGATTTTTAGATCTTTTGTAAGCTCATAAAACCAATCTGATCAATATATCTTTTCAATACCTTTTCTCAACTTTTGTTCTGCTTGGTGATGCTATGCTTTGCTGCTCAGTGTTTGCAGAAATATTTAGCTCTTTCCTCAGCTTGATTGAACAGGATTGTATGAAGTTGTTCTTCATCAGTTTCTCTCCAGCATCCTCTTTTTCATTCACTCCCCTTTTTTCAAAATAAATTAATTTGTCTCTTTATAAACATGATATCACCGTTTCTAGGTTCTTGATTTTCTTGATCTTGGCATGATCCATAATTATTGCCAATAAGATTTAAAGAAAAACTCATGTTTTATCTTGCAAAGATCTTCTTACCAACTAGACAAAATAGCTTTAAATCCTTTAATTATCTCTGGCTTTATCTTGTCGATGAAAACAATGGTAACTACTAGTTAAGTCTATATTTAGCTCTGCCAGCTAGATATTTTATGGTTTCTAAACTCCAGTTAATTTTGGTGTTTTAACTCTTGTTAGCTTCGGTCAAGACTCCACTTCTCCTCGAGCTTCTCTGTCGGGGTTGTCTGTCCTTCAGGATTTTCTGTCCATCGGGTTACATTGCAATACTCGCCATCAGGTATGCTTGTGATTCTGCTCATTGGTAATTCTCATCGGGTTCTTTTCTCAGGCATCACTGTGACTTTGCTTTTGGTGATCTATGTTTGTTGGGTTCCACTAGCCATCGGTGTTTTTAGTCAGTTAGTGAATGCTTGTCTTTTTTGCATTACTGAAAGCATAATATTTATCTCTCTAATTCTCTAAAGTCTTTGATAGTTTGAATATAACTGATTAGATTATATCAAGTTGACATCAATGACAATAAAATCCATTAACTAATTTAATGTCTTGCATTATCTTTCTGCATTTTGGTGATCAACTTAACATCTTCAAACATTCAATCAGTTATATGTCCTTAGTTCTTATCCATGTCCATGACATGAACCTATGGATAGAACATCTAGTGAAGATTAGGAAGACAATGATACAACATGTCACGCAATATCCTATGCTAGACAATTCGAAAGCTACCAAAACCCTACCCCGGGATGAGCTAGCTAAGTTAACTCTTGCCGAATGGGATGATAGAGGCATGAGATTAAATGGAGTTACTGACATGGAATTGAAGTTTGGGATACATGTGATTTCTTACAAAATATACAATTCAAGTAGACCTAATAGTGTTCCTTGTGAAGCTATGGATTTAGCTTACAAGGTGGTGAAGAAGAATCTGGTGTTTGACCTAGCAGAATTGTAGCTCATCCAGTTGAGCAAGAACATGGAAAGCATCCGGGTAGCAAAGGGAAATTCCTATAATTTTGGTTCTCTTCTATTCTGCATATTCTTTTATGTTCAAAAGTTATTTCCTTCCAAAGGTACAATAGTATGGAAGAAAGATAGACCCATAATTCATCAGATAAATGAATTCATAGCCGAGTTAGGAGATAACTTTGAGAATATCATGGATGGATATTTTGAGAACTTTAAATAGAAGATGCAGAGTAGATATATAATTCCTAAGCAACTAGTTGAAGATTACAAAGATGATATTTAATTCCTCATTGACTATGATAAGGTTTACATTCAAGAAGTAAGACCTAGGGTTGCATGGGTAAAACCTCTTGCATATGAGGTTAACATAGATGAAACAAGGGACATCATAGAGGCTCTTGTGAATGAACACGTCAATCCAAAGCCACCACCTTCACTTGAGTAGAAAATTGAAGATATTAAATAAGGAAGAGGTATGGGTTCTCTTAATTCACTAAATTATGCTTCTAGGACTAAAGAAGAACAGAAGAACATTGAGGAAGCAGTTGTGGAGAAAATGGGAAGATGGAAATATGACCCTTCCGAGCTGAAAAGTCATATGAATGAAGATTTTTATAAGGCAATTTCTATTCCCTGGAGTAATGTAGTCTGAACTAAAAGGGACATAAGGGAACATACATTGAGGAAATTCATGCCTGCTATGAAGATCAAAGAAGTAAAAGAGGCCATGAGTAAATATGAAAATAATCATACTCCCACATTCAGGGCCTTCCAAATATTGAATAAGTAGATAGAAGATGTAGTTCATCATACCACAATAGTGTGGAAATTAATATTTGAAGTGACAGGAGATGATAAGGAAGAAGTACCAAGCACAGACCCTCCAGAATAGACAAATGATGATACACTACCTGAGGTACAGACTATTGAAGAGTAAAATGCCAAGAAGATTGCAGTAGAGGTGATGGCATCATTTCCCCAATCACCCATCTAGAACATATTGTCTCCAAGCAAAGTCAAGGTTACAGAATCAACATATGAACTAATGGGAACCGAGCAACAGGCTCCACCTACTATCGAGACAAGAAAAACTGAGTCGCAGATGGACAAGGTAAATGTTTCTTCAACTAGTATTGATTCTTTGGTTAATATTGATACAACAATTGGTACATTAAAGGTCAATGACCTAATGGAATTGAATACTAAAGTAAAAGATGAAGAAGGTAAAGGTAAGGAAATTGTTCCTTCACTGAGTCCTAAGATAAAATCAAAGGAGAAAGTAGTGAATAATGATGAGATAGATCTTGATGAAGATATCGTGATTCCAAATTGGGATCAATCTAGCAAGGAGAACTTTTGAAGAAAAGAGCTACACAGCAAAAGCTCCAAAGAGAAAAACAAAGAAACAAAGTACTTGAAGATGTAAAAGGCATATTTGTAGATGCATTATAGATTGAATTCAATGAGAGTGACTCTATAATGGACCAACTTGTTGACATAGTCCACAAGTTCAATACAGACATGAATGGTCAAGAGAAGCTACTTGAGAAGGCTGGAAAGAATTTTGAAAACAAGGTTCTAGAGAATGTTTCAAAGAAGATGACAATTGACCAAGTGCATCTTACCAATGTTATAAGTACTCTAGAAACCACTGTGACCAATGTGGTTTCATTGTTTGTAAAGTTGAGTGATACCTCTAACTTCACTATGGAAATAAAGAATAAGTTAGTGAAGATTGATGCAGATTTGAAGGAAAGTGCAAACCAATTGGCACTTGACCCAAGCACTAGTTCAACACACTTCTTGAAGATCAAGTATCTAAATGATCTATAGGTTGAATTATTGAGAGAAGAAGCAAGGAATAGAGAGTCTCTTACAACCATCCAGAGCCAACTCTTACTACACATGGATGCAATGCAGAAATGTATCACACATGCCAAGACACTCATTCATGAGGATAATTTTTCAGTTGCAGAACTAATGATAGAGTTGTCAGTCGAGCTACATATAGAATTGCACATCATGAAGGTGCTATAGGACATTTGGGACAACACTCTGTCTCAAAGTTTGAAGGTACATAGTGATTTCCTATCCTACTTTGGAATAACCTTATAGATATATCTTTTGGCATTTTTGTCAAAAATTAGGGGGAAATATCATTCTATATACATTGAGGAAATACATGTACAGTTGAGTAGATAAGAAGATATACATTACATAAACAATTTTGGAAAATTAAAAAAAAAATAGAGTCAGTCAGACTCGAGCAGCAGAGCAAGTGTCAAAACCCGAGCAGATAGTAAGGGGGAGTTTTGACCTATCAAAATCAGAGCTCAATGATAAGTGTTTTCGTCACTAATGCCAAAGGGGGAGATTGTAGACCTTATGGAAAGACATGTTGTCAATTAGTGTCAAAATACTTATTCATCTAGTGTTGACCGAGCTAGCAAGTATAATGCATAACCCGAATGATCAGTGTTTCCTGAGTGATCAGTATTGCCCAAGTGACCAACATCGCCCGAGTGATCAACATATTTCCTGAGTATCAGTTTATCACCCGAGTAGACTTCTAGACCCAAGTGACAGTTTGAAGCCGACTTAGCATATATTGTTTAATATCATTATGTCTAATGCAAGCCGACTTATGAAGTTATTTGTTTGGATAATATATATATGTAAGATATTTTATTTATCCAAAGTATAATTGTATAAGAAATTAAGCATGTAGTGGATACATGTGTGAATGGCAGATTGGTTAATATTGCAAAAGTATACAGTACATTAGAGTCTCATCTATCACATTCAGGTGATTAGTTGTATTCAGAAGGATCCCATTCATCAAATCATAGTTGAACAAAGAAGATCATCTATTGGTTCATTCTAATAGGTGGATTAGCAAAATCCTCTAGCCAGGTGGACCTAATAATCCTTTTTCTAAATATCTTAACATAGTTTCATACTTATTGTATTGTACTAAATCCTTTAACAAGGTGGACCTAATAGTCCTTTTTATGCTCCTAACAGGGTAGACCATCAGAAGTAGTCAATGTAAGCTCTAACAGGCTAAATTTATACTACAGTACTAAATCTTGTGGGTATCATCCCCACCCTAGTTTTACTTTCTTGTGATCTTTAGTTTAATTCCTTTAAAACTTTCCTTATAAGAAATATATGCTCTGATACCAGCTGTTAGAATAATTGAGAGGGGGGGGGGGTTGATAAGGTTGTTCTCAATTATCCTACATTCCCAAATTCTCCTAGATATATATCATAACAATTTCAAATATATAAATCAACTCAGTGAAATGTATACTTCAAAATTTTAGTCCTATACTGAGTAGCTGTAAATCAATACTATGATTACTGATCAATGCATATAAAGTAATGTGCAAAGAAAAATAACAATCCACAACAATCATACACATCGACACATAGATTTTTAACGTGGAAACCTTGCTAAGGGAAAGACCATCTGGGACCAGTAACCCAAAATAATTCACTCTTCTGAAGTGAGCTCAGTTAAGAGCCAACCCTATTAAAGGTTACAATGCACACTGTTAAATGTGATCTAGTTAGAGGATTTAAAACTAACAGTTCTCTCTTGACCAATCATTCACTATGAGGTCATCAAGAAAACACTCAACATTAATTAGAATGTCATAATAAAGACTTTCACATCCTACTCGGTTAAGAGATGTATTTGTAACAATGGTTAAATTGATATAGTGTCAGTTAATAGATTTATCCCCAAAATTAATCAAAGATGATCAAGAAAATAATCCCCTACAACCCTATTGGGAGAAATCAAGTCCCTCTGCATAAAGGTGCAGCTCCCTCTTCAATAATTTTCAATGATGCTTTACATGAATCAATAAAGAAAATTCCATAGATAATATACTATTTACCCTAAAGTATCAAAGGTTCAAACATTCAGATTTTAAATGAAATATAAATTGGATATAAAATCACTAAAATGATGAGCTAAGATTCAGCCAAAGGACTGATCTACATAGCTAAATAAAGATAAGACTACATATACCTTGATTATCTTTGTAATATGAAAGAATTACAATAATATATCACAATCACAAATGGAATTCCAACAGAAATCACATTCATATACTCAGATGAACACACAAAAGTTGTGATATATTTATATATTTGAATTTTAACCAATAGATCAAAACCCACTTTCAAACCATGAAAATCCTTTAAGTATCCAGTATCACTACCAACTTATTGAAAATAAAATTATAAAATTTGGCTGACCCTTTCCTTTCATCATAATAGGCCATATATAACACCAAAAGTAAACTGTTTCTTGAAATTTTTAAAACTAACTCCTTAAAGGAGTAAAAGTAAAAGATTAGAGTTCAACAGGAAATAAATGCAACAAAACAAAATAACTAAGTGATCAATCCAACATGATTATTCAGTAGGGCATCCTGTTTTATGATTTCATCATGGTCGATGATGAACAGGCTTGTAATTTCATCTGTTCCAAATGTTCAGTTGGAAACTTAACCACAATCTAATGATTGGGAACACCAATATGCGCAATCCTCTGTTTCCATACTTTGTTCTCCCTGCGGACTAGCAAAAATTTCTCCTTGTGCGACGTGAAATGATCTTGGCATACAATTAGCATGGATTCCATCTCAACAATGTAGGAGAATTCATTAGGCATGACTATTTTTATTTCCTTAACCACCAGAACCCTATTTTTGAAAGCTTGATTCATTTCTTCTGGACTTCTATAGAGTCTTTCTATTTTCTTTGAACAACTACACTTTAATGAATCCAAGGTCATTATTCATTATGTCTGTTAAGGCAGTGAGCTCCTTCACCAGTTTAGAGGATTTTTCAATGCCATATTTTATAACAAAGTTCCTCCAATCCAAATGATCTTGTGAAACAAAAAAGATTTCATCATTTAATCCTGCAATTGGCCATTCATATAGGAACTTTATTATACCATATTTCTTTACCTTTGACATTTGTACCATCACCATCATCTACTAATTCTTTTCTTTATCCCATTTATTCATCTGTGCATTCAGACTGTCTTTAGCAACAATAGCATCTTCGTAAGTTTGGTTGAGGTCATGTATGTATTTGCTTCCTCGATCAACCACTAAGTCTAACTAGCATGAATGTGATTCAATAATTGACTTGTTGCATAGAATATTTTCTTTCATCTTCTGATGAACTGGAAACTTTAGATCAAAAGCTATTGGGGTCTATGTTGTTCAGGCGTGGTCTGGACGATGAATAGAGTAAATATACTTAGCCATTTGAGAGATTTCTAACTTCGTTTCTTGCTTATCCTTTTCATCTCTCTAGGCTCTTGTTATAGTTTAATTTGTGGAGGATTCTAAATTTTTAACATCTGCTACATGAGTAGCAACTCCTAGGTCAATCTTTTTGACTTTAAAATCCTTAGTTGTTACCTCATTCAAATTTTTATCATTCTTAGGAATGACAATTTTTGCAAACCAGTGCCTATTCTGAGCATCTATATCTATCATTTCCTTAGTCTTGGGATTTTTAATCTTTACCTCTTTTCCTAGGCATCTACTCACCATGTTTTTATCAGGTAGTGAAATCGGTATAATACTCCTCAATCTGTTGATAGAGGATCAGAGCCATGCTGGTGTATCTGCTAAGTCTTTAGTAGGAGGAGTCTATAACATAGAAAAATTGACAAAAAGAGCATCATTGGCGGGCTGCTTACTCCTCTCTCCATCCCCTTCAAATTTACCCAAATTCATCTCATCCAGAGCCTGATCTTCTATTGGGATTTTCCCTTCTTCAACATAGTGCAATTCCACAACTTCGTGACTAATTGTAACTTTATTCAACCTCTTGCTTCGGGAACGTGTAGTTCTTGTTGGAGTAGGAGATTTCACTATTGAGGAAGCCTTCTTTGTTAGGTTATCCTCCAAATAAATAGTATCTAAATTCATAAAAATGTCAGTGCTGCGACCTTGAAATTACCTCCTTCATCTCTCTGGCTCCATGATGATGAAAGAGTCAAGGCTGAATGAAAAAAAGAAACATAATATTTTCTTATAAGGGTAAAAGATATACCTAAATTTGTGAAATGCCTAAAATTTCATTTCCTCCATGCAAACTAAATGGTAAAGTGACATTATTCTGACATCCCATTAATTAACTATCATTTCACACCCTTTGAGTTTACAAAATAATGATTAACTTTCTCAAAAAATGTACAATTTTCAATAATTTGAAATATTCCATATCCGTACCATCATTAGCTTTATTTATGATGAAATTAATTGTAGATTTGAAAATGAAAATCTTTGAATTTGAAATTTTGAAATGTAACTTTGAAAGTTCAAATTGAAAGTTCAATTTGAGAAAAATAGACTTGACCAGAGACGTGATGACTTCTTAAATTGATAACAAGTACTCATCTTTTGCTTGCACTTGTACAATTTGAACTTTTGAATTTGAACTTTGGAAGTTCAAAATAAATTTCAATTTGAGAAAAAACCACCTAAAGGAAAGACTAGCCAGAATGAAGCTGCAAAAATGCAAGAGGCGCAAGCCAGATTTGAACAGGGGGATTTGAAATTTTGAAAGTTCAAAATAAATTTCAAAAGCCAAAACTTGAAAACAAAGAGAAGAAATGAACAAAGCTAACCTTAGAAAAATAATCTAATGTAACATTATCTCTGATTGGGGACCTGAACCTATGAGGGACAAGGAATGAACTCTAGACTCTCTGGTTTTGCAAAATCGGGCTACGGGGTCAAAAGACCAAAATTTGACACAACAATAACTTCTAACACTAAGCACAACAAAAATTTATATATACTAGGGAAAAGACAACAACTTCACATCTGATATAATTTCAGGTCTTTCCCATTAAAGGGAAAGGGAAATGAGGTTCCATCAAGATATTGTAAGTTGAATGAATTAGGTCCAAGGACCTCACTAATAACAAAGATACCCTTCCATAGAGATTCAAAATTACCGTGAGAACCCTTTAGTTCAATGCGTCTATCCCAGAGAAACACCTGATCTTTTGACATGAATTTCCTTGGCCTAGCTTTTGTATCAAATTTTTTTTACTCTAGCCTGATGCTTTGTTATGTGATAAAAAAATTCTCTCTTTCTTCACATATCCTCGTTAAATACATGACTCTTTTTTCAATTGCATTTTGGAAATTACTGTCTTCAATCACTTTCTGCGATCTAGTCATAGATAGTTCCAATGGGAGGGACAATAAAGATTCAACTCCATACACCAGATCAAAAGGGGACATTCCTATTGACCTTTTAGGAGAAGTCCTATCTACCCATAATGCTTCACAAATCCTTTTGTGCCAATCTTTAGCATTTTCACTTACTAATTTCCTCATGATGTTGATTAGATTTTTATTACTTGATTCTGTCTAATTGTTACCTTGGGGGTAATAGTTTGAGGAGTAAGAAAGGATTATACTATGATCATAAAAAAAGTTGTAACTCTTTTGAGGAGAAATTAGAGGCATTATCAGTCACTAACTTATGCGGGGTGCCAAATCTTACCAGGATAAAATTCTTCACAAAATCATAGACCACTACTGAGGTAGTCTTCTTCACTAAGACGACTTCAACCCATTTTGTAAAATAATCAGTAGCTATCAAAATATGAATGTGACCCGCAGATGAGGGAGGATTCAAAGGACCTATAAAGTCAAGACCCCACTGATGGAAAGGCTCTTCAATGATCACTGACCTCAAAGGAAGGGATGCTAATTGTGGTTTCTCGGTGAACAATTTACACTTTTCACATTTTGCAACCCATTGGTATGCATCCTTGAACATACCTAGCTAGTAATAATAGTTTCTCAAGATCTTAAAATTAGTTGTCGTGGAAGAGAAATGTCCTCTGAATGCTTCATTATGAAAGGCTTTTAGTAGTTTCTCTTGTTGTTCCTTATCCACACATCTAAGAAACATACCATCCAATCCCTTTTTGTAAAGAATGTCATTAATAATCACATACTTGGGGTCTTTGAGTTTTAGATTTTGCTTCTCTTTTGGGCTCAGGTGTTCTACCCAGTCTCCATAAGTCAAGTAATGTGCCACATCTGAAAACCAAGGATCAGTTAGACCAACTAACAATGTTAAGGGAAGCTTTTATTTCTCATTTTCATTTTTTGTTAACAACCTGCATAGTCCTTGCCCTCAGATTAGTTTGGTGGGTGTGATATCTAAATCAAACTCTTTAACCTTGGCTACCCAGGAAGCCCTATTGTTGATACCAACCTCTTTCCGTGTGTGAGAATGATTTTTATAATGGTATTTGGAACAAATACTTTTGAGTAAGAATTAAGTATATAATATCTAAATTATTTTACAACCTTTACCACTGAAAAGGAACGCTTCTCTACAAATGAATAATTTAGTTAATGTTTTTTTAATGGGATACTCATGAAGGAGATCAAATTTTCTATCCCCAGCTCATTTGTCTACATTAAAATCTTTGGCTAAGAATGATCATAAGAATTACAATGAATAAT
Organism: Thuja plicata; assembly: GCA_018584345.1. Taxonomy (NCBI): domain Eukaryota; kingdom Viridiplantae; phylum Streptophyta; class Pinopsida; order Cupressales; family Cupressaceae; genus Thuja; species Thuja plicata. The sequence goes on from MU226483.1 coordinate 44,724, forward strand.
GAAATCCCTCTTGAAGTCAGGATGAACCAAATTTGGAGCTTTTGCATTTGCTTCTTTAACTGTTTCAAAGGATGCTGTAGCCTCAATAATCCATTGAATGTCTATTTTCACTCATTAGGTTCATGAGAGGCTTCGTTGTTTCAACAAAGTCTAGAGGAAATTTCCTTAGGAAATTAACATTTCCAAAAAAATATTTTACTCCAGTTCTGTTGGATGGTAGGGATAACTGTTGGATTTCCCTTACTAATTCTGGATCTACCCTTTGTAACCACCTGAATTTGGTCTGTCGCAACTATGGACCCTATTTTCCCTAAGTGTGATCATACCCTCGATTTATGTCCAAACGACCTTGTTACTGCTTGGCATAATTCTTTGAATCAATTTAATGTCCTAGGTGATTTT